>CAWVNO010001299.1:0-38887 GCA_963930645.1 Salticus scenicus
TCGCAATCACTTCCAGAATGTGTAAAAGATATTCTAGTTTCATAACAGAACAGCAGGGACCTGCCAAAGTTAAACCATTTGGCCAGGAGAGCCCTTTTATGCAGACTTTGCCCGATTTCGATACCCAAAATTTTTGCGATTTTCGCAGATTTTTTTTCAAAAGCCGATTCCAAGGCAACTAATAGAGCTTTGCGATCGCAATCACTTCCAGAATCTGCCCCACGAAGTCTACTTTCATAACAGAACAGCAGGGACCTGCCAAAGTTAAACCATTTGGCCAGGAGAGCCCTTTTATGAAGGCATGTGCTCGATATCGTCGCCAAACTTTTTTGTCGAATTTTACGCCCTCTCATTTTCAAAAGTCGATTCCACAGCGACTAATAGAGCTTTGCGATCGCAATCACTTCCAGAATGTGTAAAAGATATTCTAGTTTCATAACAGAACAGCAGGGACCTGCCAAAGTTAAACCATTTGGCCAGGAGAGCCCTTTTATGCAGACTTTGCCCGATTTCGATACCCAAAATTTTTGCGATTTTCGCAGATTTTTTTTCAAAAGCCGATTCCAAGGCAACTAATAGAGCTTTGCGATCGCAATCACTTCCAGAATCTGCCCCACGAAGTCTACTTTCATAACAGAACAGCAGGGACCTGCCAAAGTTAAACCATTTGGCCAGGAGAGCCCTTTTATGAAGGCATGTGCTCGATATCGTCGCCAAACTTTTTTGTCGAATTTTACGCCCTCTCATTTTCAAAAGTCGATTCCACAGCGACTAATAGAGCTTTGCGATCGCAATCACTTCCAGAATGTGTAAAAGATATTCTAGTTTCATAACAGAACAGCAGGGACCTGCCAAAGTTAAACCATTTGGCCAGGAGAGCCCTTTTATGCAGACTTTGCCCGATTTCGATACCCAAAATTTTTGCGATTTTCGCAGATTTTTTTTCAAAAGCCGATTCCAAGGCAACTAATAGAGCTTTGCGATCGCAATCACTTCCAGAATCTGCCCCACGAAGTCTACTTTCATAACAGAACAGCAGGGACCTGCCAAAGTTAAACCATTTGGCCAGGAGAGCCCTTTTATGAAGGCATGTGCTCGATATCGTCGCCAAACTTTTTTGTCGAATTTTACGCCCTCTCATTTTCAAAAGTCGATTCCACAGCGACTAATAGAGCTTTGCGATCGCAATCACTTCCAGAATGTGTAAAAGATATTCTAGTTTCATAACAGAACAGCAGGGACCTGCCAAAGTTAAACCATTTGGCCAGGAGAGCCCTTTTATGCAGACTTTGCCCGATTTCGATACCCAAAATTTTTGCGATTTTCGCAGATTTTTTTTCAAAAGCCGATTCCAAGGCAACTAATAGAGCTTTGCGATCGCAATCACTTCCAGAATCTGCCCCACGAAGTCTACTTTCATAACAGAACAGCAGGGACCTGCCAAAGTTAAACCATTTGGCCAGGAGAGCCCTTTTATGAAGGCATGTGCTCGATATCGTCGCCAAACTTTTTTGTCGAATTTTACGCCCTCTCATTTTCAAAAGTCGATTCCACAGCGACTAATAGAGCTTTGCGATCGCAATCACTTCCAGAATGTGTAAAAGATATTCTAGTTTCATAACAGAACAGCAGGGACCTGCCAAAGTTAAACCATTTGGCCAGGAGAGCCCTTTTATGCAGACTTTGCCCGATTTCGATACCCAAAATTTTTGCGATTTTCGCAGATTTTTTTTCAAAAGCCGATTCCAAGGCAACTAATAGAGCTTTGCGATCGCAATCACTTCCAGAATCTGCCCCACGAAGTCTACTTTCATAACAGAACAGCAGGGACCTGCCAAAGTTAAACCATTTGGCCAGGAGAGCCCTTTTATGAAGGCATGTGCTCGATATCGTCGCCAAACTTTTTTGTCGAATTTTACGCCCTCTCATTTTCAAAAGTCGATTCCACAGCGACTAATAGAGCTTTGCGATCGCAATCACTTCCAGAATGTGTAAAAGATATTCTAGTTTCATAACAGAACAGCAGGGACCTGCCAAAGTTAAACCATTTGGCCAGGAGAGCCCTTTTATGCAGACTTTGCCCGATTTCGATACCCAAAATTTTTGCGATTTTCGCAGATTTTTTTTCAAAAGCCGATTCCAAGGCAACTAATAGAGCTTTGCGATCGCAATCACTTCCAGAATCTGCCCCACGAAGTCTACTTTCATAACAGAACAGCAGGGACCTGCCAAAGTTAAACCATTTGGCCAGGAGAGCCCTTTTATGAAGGCATGTGCTCGATATCGTCGCCAAACTTTTTTGTCGAATTTTACGCCCTCTCATTTTCAAAAGTCGATTCCACAGCGACTAATAGAGCTTTGCGATCGCAATCACTTCCAGAATGTGTAAAAGATATTCTAGTTTCATAACAGAACAGCAGGGACCTGCCAAAGTTAAACCATTTGGCCAGGAGAGCCCTTTTATGCAGACTTTGCCCGATTTCGATACCCAAAATTTTTGCGATTTTCGCAGATTTTTTTTCAAAAGCCGATTCCAAGGCAACTAATAGAGCTTTGCGATCGCAATCACTTCCAGAATCTGCCCCACGAAGTCTACTTTCATAACAGAACAGCAGGGACCTGCCAAAGTTAAACCATTTGGCCAGGAGAGCCCTTTTATGAAGGCATGTGCTCGATATCGTCGCCAAACTTTTTTGTCGAATTTTACGCCCTCTCATTTTCAAAAGTCGATTCCACAGCGACTAATAGAGCTTTGCGATCGCAATCACTTCCAGAATGTGTAAAAGATATTCTAGTTTCATAACAGAACAGCAGGGACCTGCCAAAGTTAAACCATTTGGCCAGGAGAGCCCTTTTATGCAGACTTTGCCCGATTTCGATACCCAAAATTTTTGCGATTTTCGCAGATTTTTTTTCAAAAGCCGATTCCAAGGCAACTAATAGAGCTTTGCGATCGCAATCACTTCCAGAATCTGCCCCACGAAGTCTACTTTCATAACAGAACAGCAGGGACCTGCCAAAGTTAAACCATTTGGCCAGGAGAGCCCTTTTATGAAGGCATGTGCTCGATATCGTCGCCAAACTTTTTTGTCGAATTTTACGCCCTCTCATTTTCAAAAGTCGATTCCACAGCGACTAATAGAGCTTTGCGATCGCAATCACTTCCAGAATGTGTAAAAGATATTCTAGTTTCATAACAGAACAGCAGGGACCTGCCAAAGTTAAACCATTTGGCCAGGAGAGCCCTTTTATGCAGACTTTGCCCGATTTCGATACCCAAAATTTTTGCGATTTTCGCAGATTTTTTTTCAAAAGCCGATTCCAAGGCAACTAATAGAGCTTTGCGATCGCAATCACTTCCAGAATCTGCCCCACGAAGTCTACTTTCATAACAGAACAGCAGGGACCTGCCAAAGTTAAACCATTTGGCCAGGAGAGCCCTTTTATGAAGGCATGTGCTCGATATCGTCGCCAAACTTTTTTGTCGAATTTTACGCCCTCTCATTTTCAAAAGTCGATTCCACAGCGACTAATAGAGCTTTGCGATCGCAATCACTTCCAGAATGTGTAAAAGATATTCTAGTTTCATAACAGAACAGCAGGGACCTGCCAAAGTTAAACCATTTGGCCAGGAGAGCCCTTTTATGCAGACTTTGCCCGATTTCGATACCCAAAATTTTTGCGATTTTCGCAGATTTTTTTTCAAAAGCCGATTCCAAGGCAACTAATAGAGCTTTGCGATCGCAATCACTTCCAGAATCTGCCCCACGAAGTCTACTTTCATAACAGAACAGCAGGGACCTGCCAAAGTTAAACCATTTGGCCAGGAGAGCCCTTTTATGAAGGCATGTGCTCGATATCGTCGCCAAACTTTTTTGTCGAATTTTACGCCCTCTCATTTTCAAAAGTCGATTCCACAGCGACTAATAGAGCTTTGCGATCGCAATCACTTCCAGAATGTGTAAAAGATATTCTAGTTTCATAACAGAACAGCAGGGACCTGCCAAAGTTAAACCATTTGGCCAGGAGAGCCCTTTTATGCAGACTTTGCCCGATTTCGATACCCAAAATTTTTGCGATTTTCGCAGATTTTTTTTCAAAAGCCGATTCCAAGGCAACTAATAGAGCTTTGCGATCGCAATCACTTCCAGAATCTGCCCCACGAAGTCTACTTTCATAACAGAACAGCAGGGACCTGCCAAAGTTAAACCATTTGGCCAGGAGAGCCCTTTTATGAAGGCATGTGCTCGATATCGTCGCCAAACTTTTTTGTCGAATTTTACGCCCTCTCATTTTCAAAAGTCGATTCCACAGCGACTAATAGAGCTTTGCGATCGCAATCACTTCCAGAATGTGTAAAAGATATTCTAGTTTCATAACAGAACAGCAGGGACCTGCCAAAGTTAAACCATTTGGCCAGGAGAGCCCTTTTATGCAGACTTTGCCCGATTTCGATACCCAAAATTTTTGCGATTTTCGCAGATTTTTTTTCAAAAGCCGATTCCAAGGCAACTAATAGAGCTTTGCGATCGCAATCACTTCCAGAATCTGCCCCACGAAGTCTACTTTCATAACAGAACAGCAGGGACCTGCCAAAGTTAAACCATTTGGCCAGGAGAGCCCTTTTATGAAGGCATGTGCTCGATATCGTCGCCAAACTTTTTTGTCGAATTTTACGCCCTCTCATTTTCAAAAGTCGATTCCACAGCGACTAATAGAGCTTTGCGATCGCAATCACTTCCAGAATGTGTAAAAGATATTCTAGTTTCATAACAGAACAGCAGGGACCTGCCAAAGTTAAACCATTTGGCCAGGAGAGCCCTTTTATGCAGACTTTGCCCGATTTCGATACCCAAAATTTTTGCGATTTTCGCAGATTTTTTTTCAAAAGCCGATTCCAAGGCAACTAATAGAGCTTTGCGATCGCAATCACTTCCAGAATCTGCCCCACGAAGTCTACTTTCATAACAGAACAGCAGGGACCTGCCAAAGTTAAACCATTTGGCCAGGAGAGCCCTTTTATGAAGGCATGTGCTCGATATCGTCGCCAAACTTTTTTGTCGAATTTTACGCCCTCTCATTTTCAAAAGTCGATTCCACAGCGACTAATAGAGCTTTGCGATCGCAATCACTTCCAGAATGTGTAAAAGATATTCTAGTTTCATAACAGAACAGCAGGGACCTGCCAAAGTTAAACCATTTGGCCAGGAGAGCCCTTTTATGCAGACTTTGCCCGATTTCGATACCCAAAATTTTTGCGATTTTCGCAGATTTTTTTTCAAAAGCCGATTCCAAGGCAACTAATAGAGCTTTGCGATCGCAATCACTTCCAGAATCTGCCCCACGAAGTCTACTTTCATAACAGAACAGCAGGGACCTGCCAAAGTTAAACCATTTGGCCAGGAGAGCCCTTATGAAGGCATGTGCTCGATATCGTCGCCAACTTTTTTGTCGAATTTTACGCCCTCTCATTTTCAAAAGTCGATTCCACAGCGACTAATAGAGCTTTGCGATCGCAATCACTTCCAGAATGTGTAAAAGATATTCTAGTTTCATAACAGAACAGCAGGGACCTGCCAAAGTTAAACCATTTGGCCAGGAGAGCCCTTTTATGCAGACTTTGCCCGATTTCGATACCCAAAATTTTTGCGATTTTCGCAGATTTTTTTTCAAAAGCCGATTCCAAGGCAACTAATAGAGCTTTGCGATCGCAATCACTTCCAGAATCTGCCCCACGAAGTCTACTTTCATAACAGAACAGCAGGGACCTGCCAAAGTTAAACCATTTGGCCAGGAGAGCCCTTTTATGAAGGCATGTGCTCGATATCGTCGCCAAACTTTTTTGTCGAATTTTACGCCCTCTCATTTTCAAAAGTCGATTCCACAGCGACTAATAGAGCTTTGCGATCGCAATCACTTCCAGAATGTGTAAAAGATATTCTAGTTTCATAACAGAACAGCAGGGACCTGCCAAAGTTAAACCATTTGGCCAGGAGAGCCCTTTTATGCAGACTTTGCCCGATTTCGATACCCAAAATTTTTGCGATTTTCGCAGATTTTTTTTCAAAAGCCGATTCCAAGGCAACTAATAGAGCTTTGCGATCGCAATCACTTCCAGAATCTGCCCCACGAAGTCTACTTTCATAACAGAACAGCAGGGACCTGCCAAAGTTAAACCATTTGGCCAGGAGAGCCCTTTTATGAAGGCATGTGCTCGATATCGTCGCCAAACTTTTTTGTCGAATTTTACGCCCTCTCATTTTCAAAAGTCGATTCCACAGCGACTAATAGAGCTTTGCGATCGCAATCACTTCCAGAATGTGTAAAAGATATTCTAGTTTCATAACAGAACAGCAGGGACCTGCCAAAGTTAAACCATTTGGCCAGGAGAGCCCTTTTATGCAGACTTTGCCCGATTTCGATACCCAAAATTTTTGCGATTTTCGCAGATTTTTTTTCAAAAGCCGATTCCAAGGCAACTAATAGAGCTTTGCGATCGCAATCACTTCCAGAATCTGCCCCACGAAGTCTACTTTCATAACAGAACAGCAGGGACCTGCCAAAGTTAAACCATTTGGCCAGGAGAGCCCTTTTATGAAGGCATGTGCTCGATATCGTCGCCAAACTTTTTTGTCGAATTTTACGCCCTCTCATTTTCAAAAGTCGATTCCACAGCGACTAATAGAGCTTTGCGATCGCAATCACTTCCAGAATGTGTAAAAGATATTCTAGTTTCATAACAGAACAGCAGGGACCTGCCAAAGTTAAACCATTTGGCCAGGAGAGCCCTTTTATGCAGACTTTGCCCGATTTCGATACCCAAAATTTTTGCGATTTTCGCAGATTTTTTTTCAAAAGCCGATTCCAAGGCAACTAATAGAGCTTTGCGATCGCAATCACTTCCAGAATCTGCCCCACGAAGTCTACTTTCATAACAGAACAGCAGGGACCTGCCAAAGTTAAACCATTTGGCCAGGAGAGCCCTTTTATGAAGGCATGTGCTCGATATCGTCGCCAAACTTTTTTGTCGAATTTTACGCCCTCTCATTTTCAAAAGTCGATTCCACAGCGACTAATAGAGCTTTGCGATCGCAATCACTTCCAGAATGTGTAAAAGATATTCTAGTTTCATAACAGAACAGCAGGGACCTGCCAAAGTTAAACCATTTGGCCAGGAGAGCCCTTTTATGCAGACTTTGCCCGATTTCGATACCCAAAATTTTTGCGATTTTCGCAGATTTTTTTTCAAAAGCCGATTCCAAGGCAACTAATAGAGCTTTGCGATCGCAATCACTTCCAGAATCTGCCCCACGAAGTCTACTTTCATAACAGAACAGCAGGGACCTGCCAAAGTTAAACCATTTGGCCAGGAGAGCCCTTTTATGAAGGCATGTGCTCGATATCGTCGCCAAACTTTTTTGTCGAATTTTACGCCCTCTCATTTTCAAAAGTCGATTCCACAGCGACTAATAGAGCTTTGCGATCGCAATCACTTCCAGAATGTGTAAAAGATATTCTAGTTTCATAACAGAACAGCAGGGACCTGCCAAAGTTAAACCATTTGGCCAGGAGAGCCCTTTTATGCAGACTTTGCCCGATTTCGATACCCAAAATTTTTGCGATTTTCGCAGATTTTTTTTCAAAAGCCGATTCCAAGGCAACTAATAGAGCTTTGCGATCGCAATCACTTCCAGAATCTGCCCCACGAAGTCTACTTTCATAACAGAACAGCAGGGACCTGCCAAAGTTAAACCATTTGGCCAGGAGAGCCCTTTTATGAAGGCATGTGCTCGATATCGTCGCCAAACTTTTTTGTCGAATTTTACGCCCTCTCATTTTCAAAAGTCGATTCCACAGCGACTAATAGAGCTTTGCGATCGCAATCACTTCCAGAATGTGTAAAAGATATTCTAGTTTCATAACAGAACAGCAGGGACCTGCCAAAGTTAAACCATTTGGCCAGGAGAGCCCTTTTATGCAGACTTTGCCCGATTTCGATACCCAAAATTTTTGCGATTTTCGCAGATTTTTTTTCAAAAGCCGATTCCAAGGCAACTAATAGAGCTTTGCGATCGCAATCACTTCCAGAATCTGCCCCACGAAGTCTACTTTCATAACAGAACAGCAGGGACCTGCCAAAGTTAAACCATTTGGCCAGGAGAGCCCTTTTATGAAGGCATGTGCTCGATATCGTCGCCAAACTTTTTTGTCGAATTTTACGCCCTCTCATTTTCAAAAGTCGATTCCACAGCGACTAATAGAGCTTTGCGATCGCAATCACTTCCAGAATGTGTAAAAGATATTCTAGTTTCATAACAGAACAGCAGGGACCTGCCAAAGTTAAACCATTTGGCCAGGAGAGCCCTTTTATGCAGACTTTGCCCGATTTCGATACCCAAAATTTTTGCGATTTTCGCAGATTTTTTTTCAAAAGCCGATTCCAAGGCAACTAATAGAGCTTTGCGATCGCAATCACTTCCAGAATCTGCCCCACGAAGTCTACTTTCATAACAGAACAGCAGGGACCTGCCAAAGTTAAACCATTTGGCCAGGAGAGCCCTTTTATGAAGGCATGTGCTCGATATCGTCGCCAAACTTTTTTGTCGAATTTTACGCCCTCTCATTTTCAAAAGTCGATTCCACAGCGACTAATAGAGCTTTGCGATCGCAATCACTTCCAGAATGTGTAAAAGATATTCTAGTTTCATAACAGAACAGCAGGGACCTGCCAAAGTTAAACCATTTGGCCAGGAGAGCCCTTTTATGCAGACTTTGCCCGATTTCGATACCCAAAATTTTTGCGATTTTCGCAGATTTTTTTTCAAAAGCCGATTCCAAGGCAACTAATAGAGCTTTGCGATCGCAATCACTTCCAGAATCTGCCCCACGAAGTCTACTTTCATAACAGAACAGCAGGGACCTGCCAAAGTTAAACCATTTGGCCAGGAGAGCCCTTTTATGAAGGCATGTGCTCGATATCGTCGCCAAACTTTTTTGTCGAATTTTACGCCCTCTCATTTTCAAAAGTCGATTCCACAGCGACTAATAGAGCTTTGCGATCGCAATCACTTCCAGAATGTGTAAAAGATATTCTAGTTTCATAACAGAACAGCAGGGACCTGCCAAAGTTAAACCATTTGGCCAGGAGAGCCCTTTTATGCAGACTTTGCCCGATTTCGATACCCAAAATTTTTGCGATTTTCGCAGATTTTTTTTCAAAAGCCGATTCCAAGGCAACTAATAGAGCTTTGCGATCGCAATCACTTCCAGAATCTGCCCCACGAAGTCTACTTTCATAACAGAACAGCAGGGACCTGCCAAAGTTAAACCATTTGGCCAGGAGAGCCCTTTTATGAAGGCATGTGCTCGATATCGTCGCCAAACTTTTTTGTCGAATTTTACGCCCTCTCATTTTCAAAAGTCGATTCCACAGCGACTAATAGAGCTTTGCGATCGCAATCACTTCCAGAATGTGTAAAAGATATTCTAGTTTCATAACAGAACAGCAGGGACCTGCCAAAGTTAAACCATTTGGCCAGGAGAGCCCTTTTATGCAGACTTTGCCCGATTTCGATACCCAAAATTTTTGCGATTTTCGCAGATTTTTTTTCAAAAGCCGATTCCAAGGCAACTAATAGAGCTTTGCGATCGCAATCACTTCCAGAATCTGCCCCACGAAGTCTACTTTCATAACAGAACAGCAGGGACCTGCCAAAGTTAAACCATTTGGCCAGGAGAGCCCTTTTATGAAGGCATGTGCTCGATATCGTCGCCAAACTTTTTTGTCGAATTTTACGCCCTCTCATTTTCAAAAGTCGATTCCACAGCGACTAATAGAGCTTTGCGATCGCAATCACTTCCAGAATGTGTAAAAGATATTCTAGTTTCATAACAGAACAGCAGGGACCTGCCAAAGTTAAACCATTTGGCCAGGAGAGCCCTTTTATGCAGACTTTGCCCGATTTCGATACCCAAAATTTTTGCGATTTTCGCAGATTTTTTTTCAAAAGCCGATTCCAAGGCAACTAATAGAGCTTTGCGATCGCAATCACTTCCAGAATCTGCCCCACGAAGTCTACTTTCATAACAGAACAGCAGGGACCTGCCAAAGTTAAACCATTTGGCCAGGAGAGCCCTTTTATGAAGGCATGTGCTCGATATCGTCGCCAAACTTTTTTGTCGAATTTTACGCCCTCTCATTTTCAAAAGTCGATTCCACAGCGACTAATAGAGCTTTGCGATCGCAATCACTTCCAGAATGTGTAAAAGATATTCTAGTTTCATAACAGAACAGCAGGGACCTGCCAAAGTTAAACCATTTGGCCAGGAGAGCCCTTTTATGCAGACTTTGCCCGATTTCGATACCCAAAATTTTTGCGATTTTCGCAGATTTTTTTTCAAAAGCCGATTCCAAGGCAACTAATAGAGCTTTGCGATCGCAATCACTTCCAGAATCTGCCCCACGAAGTCTACTTTCATAACAGAACAGCAGGGACCTGCCAAAGTTAAACCATTTGGCCAGGAGAGCCCTTTTATGAAGGCATGTGCTCGATATCGTCGCCAAACTTTTTTGTCGAATTTTACGCCCTCTCATTTTCAAAAGTCGATTCCACAGCGACTAATAGAGCTTTGCGATCGCAATCACTTCCAGAATGTGTAAAAGATATTCTAGTTTCATAACAGAACAGCAGGGACCTGCCAAAGTTAAACCATTTGGCCAGGAGAGCCCTTTTATGCAGACTTTGCCCGATTTCGATACCCAAAATTTTTGCGATTTTCGCAGATTTTTTTTCAAAAGCCGATTCCAAGGCAACTAATAGAGCTTTGCGATCGCAATCACTTCCAGAATCTGCCCCACGAAGTCTACTTTCATAACAGAACAGCAGGGACCTGCCAAAGTTAAACCATTTGGCCAGGAGAGCCCTTTTATGAAGGCATGTGCTCGATATCGTCGCCAAACTTTTTTGTCGAATTTTACGCCCTCTCATTTTCAAAAGTCGATTCCACAGCGACTAATAGAGCTTTGCGATCGCAATCACTTCCAGAATGTGTAAAAGATATTCTAGTTTCATAACAGAACAGCAGGGACCTGCCAAAGTTAAACCATTTGGCCAGGAGAGCCCTTTTATGCAGACTTTGCCCGATTTCGATACCCAAAATTTTTGCGATTTTCGCAGATTTTTTTTCAAAAGCCGATTCCAAGGCAACTAATAGAGCTTTGCGATCGCAATCACTTCCAGAATCTGCCCCACGAAGTCTACTTTCATAACAGAACAGCAGGGACCTGCCAAAGTTAAACCATTTGGCCAGGAGAGCCCTTTTATGAAGGCATGTGCTCGATATCGTCGCCAAACTTTTTTGTCGAATTTTACGCCCTCTCATTTTCAAAAGTCGATTCCACAGCGACTAATAGAGCTTTGCGATCGCAATCACTTCCAGAATGTGTAAAAGATATTCTAGTTTCATAACAGAACAGCAGGGACCTGCCAAAGTTAAACCATTTGGCCAGGAGAGCCCTTTTATGCAGACTTTGCCCGATTTCGATACCCAAAATTTTTGCGATTTTCGCAGATTTTTTTTCAAAAGCCGATTCCAAGGCAACTAATAGAGCTTTGCGATCGCAATCACTTCCAGAATCTGCCCCACGAAGTCTACTTTCATAACAGAACAGCAGGGACCTGCCAAAGTTAAACCATTTGGCCAGGAGAGCCCTTTTATGAAGGCATGTGCTCGATATCGTCGCCAAACTTTTTTGTCGAATTTTACGCCCTCTCATTTTCAAAAGTCGATTCCACAGCGACTAATAGAGCTTTGCGATCGCAATCACTTCCAGAATGTGTAAAAGATATTCTAGTTTCATAACAGAACAGCAGGGACCTGCCAAAGTTAAACCATTTGGCCAGGAGAGCCCTTTTATGCAGACTTTGCCCGATTTCGATACCCAAAATTTTTGCGATTTTCGCAGATTTTTTTTCAAAAGCCGATTCCAAGGCAACTAATAGAGCTTTGCGATCGCAATCACTTCCAGAATCTGCCCCACGAAGTCTACTTTCATAACAGAACAGCAGGGACCTGCCAAAGTTAAACCATTTGGCCAGGAGAGCCCTTTTATGAAGGCATGTGCTCGATATCGTCGCCAAACTTTTTTGTCGAATTTTACGCCCTCTCATTTTCAAAAGTCGATTCCACAGCGACTAATAGAGCTTTGCGATCGCAATCACTTCCAGAATGTGTAAAAGATATTCTAGTTTCATAACAGAACAGCAGGGACCTGCCAAAGTTAAACCATTTGGCCAGGAGAGCCCTTTTATGCAGACTTTGCCCGATTTCGATACCCAAAATTTTTGCGATTTTCGCAGATTTTTTTTCAAAAGCCGATTCCAAGGCAACTAATAGAGCTTTGCGATCGCAATCACTTCCAGAATCTGCCCCACGAAGTCTACTTTCATAACAGAACAGCAGGGACCTGCCAAAGTTAAACCATTTGGCCAGGAGAGCCCTTTTATGAAGGCATGTGCTCGATATCGTCGCCAAACTTTTTTGTCGAATTTTACGCCCTCTCATTTTCAAAAGTCGATTCCACAGCGACTAATAGAGCTTTGCGATCGCAATCACTTCCAGAATGTGTAAAAGATATTCTAGTTTCATAACAGAACAGCAGGGACCTGCCAAAGTTAAACCATTTGGCCAGGAGAGCCCTTTTATGCAGACTTTGCCCGATTTCGATACCCAAAATTTTTGCGATTTTCGCAGATTTTTTTTCAAAAGCCGATTCCAAGGCAACTAATAGAGCTTTGCGATCGCAATCACTTCCAGAATCTGCCCCACGAAGTCTACTTTCATAACAGAACAGCAGGGACCTGCCAAAGTTAAACCATTTGGCCAGGAGAGCCCTTTTATGAAGGCATGTGCTCGATATCGTCGCCAAACTTTTTTGTCGAATTTTACGCCCTCTCATTTTCAAAAGTCGATTCCACAGCGACTAATAGAGCTTTGCGATCGCAATCACTTCCAGAATGTGTAAAAGATATTCTAGTTTCATAACAGAACAGCAGGGACCTGCCAAAGTTAAACCATTTGGCCAGGAGAGCCCTTTTATGCAGACTTTGCCCGATTTCGATACCCAAAATTTTTGCGATTTTCGCAGATTTTTTTTCAAAAGCCGATTCCAAGGCAACTAATAGAGCTTTGCGATCGCAATCACTTCCAGAATCTGCCCCACGAAGTCTACTTTCATAACAGAACAGCAGGGACCTGCCAAAGTTAAACCATTTGGCCAGGAGAGCCCTTTTATGAAGGCATGTGCTCGATATCGTCGCCAAACTTTTTTGTCGAATTTTACGCCCTCTCATTTTCAAAAGTCGATTCCACAGCGACTAATAGAGCTTTGCGATCGCAATCACTTCCAGAATGTGTAAAAGATATTCTAGTTTCATAACAGAACAGCAGGGACCTGCCAAAGTTAAACCATTTGGCCAGGAGAGCCCTTTTATGCAGACTTTGCCCGATTTCGATACCCAAAATTTTTGCGATTTTCGCAGATTTTTTTTCAAAAGCCGATTCCAAGGCAACTAATAGAGCTTTGCGATCGCAATCACTTCCAGAATCTGCCCCACGAAGTCTACTTTCATAACAGAACAGCAGGGACCTGCCAAAGTTAAACCATTTGGCCAGGAGAGCCCTTTTATGAAGGCATGTGCTCGATATCGTCGCCAAACTTTTTTGTCGAATTTTACGCCCTCTCATTTTCAAAAGTCGATTCCACAGCGACTAATAGAGCTTTGCGATCGCAATCACTTCCAGAATGTGTAAAAGATATTCTAGTTTCATAACAGAACAGCAGGGACCTGCCAAAGTTAAACCATTTGGCCAGGAGAGCCCTTTTATGCAGACTTTGCCCGATTTCGATACCCAAAATTTTTGCGATTTTCGCAGATTTTTTTTCAAAAGCCGATTCCAAGGCAACTAATAGAGCTTTGCGATCGCAATCACTTCCAGAATCTGCCCCACGAAGTCTACTTTCATAACAGAACAGCAGGGACCTGCCAAAGTTAAACCATTTGGCCAGGAGAGCCCTTTTATGAAGGCATGTGCTCGATATCGTCGCCAAACTTTTTTGTCGAATTTTACGCCCTCTCATTTTCAAAAGTCGATTCCACAGCGACTAATAGAGCTTTGCGATCGCAATCACTTCCAGAATGTGTAAAAGATATTCTAGTTTCATAACAGAACAGCAGGGACCTGCCAAAGTTAAACCATTTGGCCAGGAGAGCCCTTTTATGCAGACTTTGCCCGATTTCGATACCCAAAATTTTTGCGATTTTCGCAGATTTTTTTTCAAAAGCCGATTCCAAGGCAACTAATAGAGCTTTGCGATCGCAATCACTTCCAGAATCTGCCCCACGAAGTCTACTTTCATAACAGAACAGCAGGGACCTGCCAAAGTTAAACCATTTGGCCAGGAGAGCCCTTTTATGAAGGCATGTGCTCGATATCGTCGCCAAACTTTTTTGTCGAATTTTACGCCCTCTCATTTTCAAAAGTCGATTCCACAGCGACTAATAGAGCTTTGCGATCGCAATCACTTCCAGAATGTGTAAAAGATATTCTAGTTTCATAACAGAACAGCAGGGACCTGCCAAAGTTAAACCATTTGGCCAGGAGAGCCCTTTTATGCAGACTTTGCCCGATTTCGATACCCAAAATTTTTGCGATTTTCGCAGATTTTTTTTCAAAAGCCGATTCCAAGGCAACTAATAGAGCTTTGCGATCGCAATCACTTCCAGAATCTGCCCCACGAAGTCTACTTTCATAACAGAACAGCAGGGACCTGCCAAAGTTAAACCATTTGGCCAGGAGAGCCCTTTTATGAAGGCATGTGCTCGATATCGTCGCCAAACTTTTTTGTCGAATTTTACGCCCTCTCATTTTCAAAAGTCGATTCCACAGCGACTAATAGAGCTTTGCGATCGCAATCACTTCCAGAATGTGTAAAAGATATTCTAGTTTCATAACAGAACAGCAGGGACCTGCCAAAGTTAAACCATTTGGCCAGGAGAGCCCTTTTATGCAGACTTTGCCCGATTTCGATACCCAAAATTTTTGCGATTTTCGCAGATTTTTTTTCAAAAGCCGATTCCAAGGCAACTAATAGAGCTTTGCGATCGCAATCACTTCCAGAATCTGCCCCACGAAGTCTACTTTCATAACAGAACAGCAGGGACCTGCCAAAGTTAAACCATTTGGCCAGGAGAGCCCTTTTATGAAGGCATGTGCTCGATATCGTCGCCAAACTTTTTTGTCGAATTTTACGCCCTCTCATTTTCAAAAGTCGATTCCACAGCGACTAATAGAGCTTTGCGATCGCAATCACTTCCAGAATGTGTAAAAGATATTCTAGTTTCATAACAGAACAGCAGGGACCTGCCAAAGTTAAACCATTTGGCCAGGAGAGCCCTTTTATGCAGACTTTGCCCGATTTCGATACCCAAAATTTTTGCGATTTTCGCAGATTTTTTTTCAAAAGCCGATTCCAAGGCAACTAATAGAGCTTTGCGATCGCAATCACTTCCAGAATCTGCCCCACGAAGTCTACTTTCATAACAGAACAGCAGGGACCTGCCAAAGTTAAACCATTTGGCCAGGAGAGCCCTTTTATGAAGGCATGTGCTCGATATCGTCGCCAAACTTTTTTGTCGAATTTTACGCCCTCTCATTTTCAAAAGTCGATTCCACAGCGACTAATAGAGCTTTGCGATCGCAATCACTTCCAGAATGTGTAAAAGATATTCTAGTTTCATAACAGAACAGCAGGGACCTGCCAAAGTTAAACCATTTGGCCAGGAGCCCTTTTATGCAGACTTTGCCCGATTTCGATACCCAAAATTTTTGCGATTTTCGCAGATTTTTTTTCAAAAGCCGATTCCAAGGCAACTAATAGAGCTTTGCGATCGCAATCACTTCCAGAATCTGCCCCACGAAGTCTACTTTCATAACAGAACAGCAGGGACCTGCCAAAGTTAAACCATTTGGCCAGGAGAGCCCTTTTATGAAGGCATGTGCTCGATATCGTCGCCAAACTTTTTTGTCGAATTTTACGCCCTCTCATTTTCAAAAGTCGATTCCACAGCGACTAATAGAGCTTTGCGATCGCAATCACTTCCAGAATGTGTAAAAGATATTCTAGTTTCATAACAGAACAGCAGGGACCTGCCAAAGTTAAACCATTTGGCCAGGAGAGCCCTTTTATGCAGACTTTGCCCGATTTCGATACCCAAAATTTTTGCGATTTTCGCAGATTTTTTTTCAAAAGCCGATTCCAAGGCAACTAATAGAGCTTTGCGATCGCAATCACTTCCAGAATCTGCCCCACGAAGTCTACTTTCATAACAGAACAGCAGGGACCTGCCAAAGTTAAACCATTTGGCCAGGAGAGCCCTTTTATGAAGGCATGTGCTCGATATCGTCGCCAAACTTTTTTGTCGAATTTTACGCCCTCTCATTTTCAAAAGTCGATTCCACAGCGACTAATAGAGCTTTGCGATCGCAATCACTTCCAGAATGTGTAAAAGATATTCTAGTTTCATAACAGAACAGCAGGGACCTGCCAAAGTTAAACCATTTGGCCAGGAGAGCCCTTTTATGCAGACTTTGCCCGATTTCGATACCCAAAATTTTTGCGATTTTCGCAGATTTTTTTTCAAAAGCCGATTCCAAGGCAACTAATAGAGCTTTGCGATCGCAATCACTTCCAGAATCTGCCCCACGAAGTCTACTTTCATAACAGAACAGCAGGGACCTGCCAAAGTTAAACCATTTGGCCAGGAGAGCCCTTTTATGAAGGCATGTGCTCGATATCGTCGCCAAACTTTTTTGTCGAATTTTACGCCCTCTCATTTTCAAAAGTCGATTCCACAGCGACTAATAGAGCTTTGCGATCGCAATCACTTCCAGAATGTGTAAAAGATATTCTAGTTTCATAACAGAACAGCAGGGACCTGCCAAAGTTAAACCATTTGGCCAGGAGAGCCCTTTTATGCAGACTTTGCCCGATTTCGATACCCAAAATTTTTGCGATTTTCGCAGATTTTTTTTCAAAAGCCGATTCCAAGGCAACTAATAGAGCTTTGCGATCGCAATCACTTCCAGAATCTGCCCCACGAAGTCTACTTTCATAACAGAACAGCAGGGACCTGCCAAAGTTAAACCATTTGGCCAGGAGAGCCCTTTTATGAAGGCATGTGCTCGATATCGTCGCCAAACTTTTTTGTCGAATTTTACGCCCTCTCATTTTCAAAAGTCGATTCCACAGCGACTAATAGAGCTTTGCGATCGCAATCACTTCCAGAATGTGTAAAAGATATTCTAGTTTCATAACAGAACAGCAGGGACCTGCCAAAGTTAAACCATTTGGCCAGGAGAGCCCTTTTATGCAGACTTTGCCCGATTTCGATACCCAAAATTTTTGCGATTTTCGCAGATTTTTTTTCAAAAGCCGATTCCAAGGCAACTAATAGAGCTTTGCGATCGCAATCACTTCCAGAATCTGCCCCACGAAGTCTACTTTCATAACAGAACAGCAGGGACCTGCCAAAGTTAAACCATTTGGCCAGGAGAGCCCTTTTATGAAGGCATGTGCTCGATATCGTCGCCAAACTTTTTTGTCGAATTTTACGCCCTCTCATTTTCAAAAGTCGATTCCACAGCGACTAATAGAGCTTTGCGATCGCAATCACTTCCAGAATGTGTAAAAGATATTCTAGTTTCATAACAGAACAGCAGGGACCTGCCAAAGTTAAACCATTTGGCCAGGAGAGCCCTTTTATGCAGACTTTGCCCGATTTCGATACCCAAAATTTTTGCGATTTTCGCAGATTTTTTTTCAAAAGCCGATTCCAAGGCAACTAATAGAGCTTTGCGATCGCAATCACTTCCAGAATCTGCCCCACGAAGTCTACTTTCATAACAGAACAGCAGGGACCTGCCAAAGTTAAACCATTTGGCCAGGAGAGCCCTTTTATGAAGGCATGTGCTCGATATCGTCGCCAAACTTTTTTGTCGAATTTTACGCCCTCTCATTTTCAAAAGTCGATTCCACAGCGACTAATAGAGCTTTGCGATCGCAATCACTTCCAGAATGTGTAAAAGATATTCTAGTTTCATAACAGAACAGCAGGGACCTGCCAAAGTTAAACCATTTGGCCAGGAGAGCCCTTTTATGCAGACTTTGCCCGATTTCGATACCCAAAATTTTTGCGATTTTCGCAGATTTTTTTTCAAAAGCCGATTCCAAGGCAACTAATAGAGCTTTGCGATCGCAATCACTTCCAGAATCTGCCCCACGAAGTCTACTTTCATAACAGAACAGCAGGGACCTGCCAAAGTTAAACCATTTGGCCAGGAGAGCCCTTTTATGAAGGCATGTGCTCGATATCGTCGCCAAACTTTTTTGTCGAATTTTACGCCCTCTCATTTTCAAAAGTCGATTCCACAGCGACTAATAGAGCTTTGCGATCGCAATCACTTCCAGAATGTGTAAAAGATATTCTAGTTTCATAACAGAACAGCAGGGACCTGCCAAAGTTAAACCATTTGGCCAGGAGAGCCCTTTTATGCAGACTTTGCCCGATTTCGATACCCAAAATTTTTGCGATTTTCGCAGATTTTTTTTCAAAAGCCGATTCCAAGGCAACTAATAGAGCTTTGCGATCGCAATCACTTCCAGAATCTGCCCCACGAAGTCTACTTTCATAACAGAACAGCAGGGACCTGCCAAAGTTAAACCATTTGGCCAGGAGAGCCCTTTTATGAAGGCATGTGCTCGATATCGTCGCCAAACTTTTTTGTCGAATTTTACGCCCTCTCATTTTCAAAAGTCGATTCCACAGCGACTAATAGAGCTTTGCGATCGCAATCACTTCCAGAATGTGTAAAAGATATTCTAGTTTCATAACAGAACAGCAGGGACCTGCCAAAGTTAAACCATTTGGCCAGGAGAGCCCTTTTATGCAGACTTTGCCCGATTTCGATACCCAAAATTTTTGCGATTTTCGCAGATTTTTTTTCAAAAGCCGATTCCAAGGCAACTAATAGAGCTTTGCGATCGCAATCACTTCCAGAATCTGCCCCACGAAGTCTACTTTCATAACAGAACAGCAGGGACCTGCCAAAGTTAAACCATTTGGCCAGGAGAGCCCTTTTATGAAGGCATGTGCTCGATATCGTCGCCAAACTTTTTTGTCGAATTTTACGCCCTCTCATTTTCAAAAGTCGATTCCACAGCGACTAATAGAGCTTTGCGATCGCAATCACTTCCAGAATGTGTAAAAGATATTCTAGTTTCATAACAGAACAGCAGGGACCTGCCAAAGTTAAACCATTTGGCCAGGAGAGCCCTTTTATGCAGACTTTGCCCGATTTCGATACCCAAAATTTTTGCGATTTTCGCAGATTTTTTTTCAAAAGCCGATTCCAAGGCAACTAATAGAGCTTTGCGATCGCAATCACTTCCAGAATCTGCCCCACGAAGTCTACTTTCATAACAGAACAGCAGGGACCTGCCAAAGTTAAACCATTTGGCCAGGAGAGCCCTTTTATGAAGGCATGTGCTCGATATCGTCGCCAAACTTTTTTGTCGAATTTTACGCCCTCTCATTTTCAAAAGTCGATTCCACAGCGACTAATAGAGCTTTGCGATCGCAATCACTTCCAGAATGTGTAAAAGATATTCTAGTTTCATAACAGAACAGCAGGGACCTGCCAAAGTTAAACCATTTGGCCAGGAGAGCCCTTTTATGCAGACTTTGCCCGATTTCGATACCCAAAATTTTTGCGATTTTCGCAGATTTTTTTTCAAAAGCCGATTCCAAGGCAACTAATAGAGCTTTGCGATCGCAATCACTTCCAGAATCTGCCCCACGAAGTCTACTTTCATAACAGAACAGCAGGGACCTGCCAAAGTTAAACCATTTGGCCAGGAGAGCCCTTTTATGAAGGCATGTGCTCGATATCGTCGCCAAACTTTTTTGTCGAATTTTACGCCCTCTCATTTTCAAAAGTCGATTCCACAGCGACTAATAGAGCTTTGCGATCGCAATCACTTCCAGAATGTGTAAAAGATATTCTAGTTTCATAACAGAACAGCAGGGACCTGCCAAAGTTAAACCATTTGGCCAGGAGAGCCCTTTTATGCAGACTTTGCCCGATTTCGATACCCAAAATTTTTGCGATTTTCGCAGATTTTTTTTCAAAAGCCGATTCCAAGGCAACTAATAGAGCTTTGCGATCGCAATCACTTCCAGAATCTGCCCCACGAAGTCTACTTTCATAACAGAACAGCAGGGACCTGCCAAAGTTAAACCATTTGGCCAGGAGAGCCCTTTTATGAAGGCATGTGCTCGATATCGTCGCCAAACTTTTTTGTCGAATTTTACGCCCTCTCATTTTCAAAAGTCGATTCCACAGCGACTAATAGAGCTTTGCGATCGCAATCACTTCCAGAATGTGTAAAAGATATTCTAGTTTCATAACAGAACAGCAGGGACCTGCCAAAGTTAAACCATTTGGCCAGGAGAGCCCTTTTATGCAGACTTTGCCCGATTTCGATACCCAAAATTTTTGCGATTTTCGCAGATTTTTTTTCAAAAGCCGATTCCAAGGCAACTAATAGAGCTTTGCGATCGCAATCACTTCCAGAATCTGCCCCACGAAGTCTACTTTCATAACAGAACAGCAGGGACCTGCCAAAGTTAAACCATTTGGCCAGGAGAGCCCTTTTATGAAGGCATGTGCTCGATATCGTCGCCAAACTTTTTTGTCGAATTTTACGCCCTCTCATTTTCAAAAGTCGATTCCACAGCGACTAATAGAGCTTTGCGATCGCAATCACTTCCAGAATGTGTAAAAGATATTCTAGTTTCATAACAGAACAGCAGGGACCTGCCAAAGTTAAACCATTTGGCCAGGAGAGCCCTTTTATGCAGACTTTGCCCGATTTCGATACCCAAAATTTTTGCGATTTTCGCAGATTTTTTTTCAAAAGCCGATTCCAAGGCAACTAATAGAGCTTTGCGATCGCAATCACTTCCAGAATCTGCCCCACGAAGTCTACTTTCATAACAGAACAGCAGGGACCTGCCAAAGTTAAACCATTTGGCCAGGAGAGCCCTTTTATGAAGGCATGTGCTCGATATCGTCGCCAAACTTTTTTGTCGAATTTTACGCCCTCTCATTTTCAAAAGTCGATTCCACAGCGACTAATAGAGCTTTGCGATCGCAATCACTTCCAGAATGTGTAAAAGATATTCTAGTTTCATAACAGAACAGCAGGGACCTGCCAAAGTTAAACCATTTGGCCAGGAGAGCCCTTTTATGCAGACTTTGCCCGATTTCGATACCCAAAATTTTTGCGATTTTCGCAGATTTTTTTTCAAAAGCCGATTCCAAGGCAACTAATAGAGCTTTGCGATCGCAATCACTTCCAGAATCTGCCCCACGAAGTCTACTTTCATAACAGAACAGCAGGGACCTGCCAAAGTTAAACCATTTGGCCAGGAGAGCCCTTTTATGAAGGCATGTGCTCGATATCGTCGCCAAACTTTTTTGTCGAATTTTACGCCCTCTCATTTTCAAAAGTCGATTCCACAGCGACTAATAGAGCTTTGCGATCGCAATCACTTCCAGAATGTGTAAAAGATATTCTAGTTTCATAACAGAACAGCAGGGACCTGCCAAAGTTAAACCATTTGGCCAGGAGAGCCCTTTTATGCAGACTTTGCCCGATTTCGATACCCAAAATTTTTGCGATTTTCGCAGATTTTTTTTCAAAAGCCGATTCCAAGGCAACTAATAGAGCTTTGCGATCGCAATCACTTCCAGAATCTGCCCCACGAAGTCTACTTTCATAACAGAACAGCAGGGACCTGCCAAAGTTAAACCATTTGGCCAGGAGAGCCCTTTTATGAAGGCATGTGCTCGATATCGTCGCCAAACTTTTTTGTCGAATTTTACGCCCTCTCATTTTCAAAAGTCGATTCCACAGCGACTAATAGAGCTTTGCGATCGCAATCACTTCCAGAATGTGTAAAAGATATTCTAGTTTCATAACAGAACAGCAGGGACCTGCCAAAGTTAAACCATTTGGCCAGGAGAGCCCTTTTATGCAGACTTTGCCCGATTTCGATACCCAAAATTTTTGCGATTTTCGCAGATTTTTTTTCAAAAGCCGATTCCAAGGCAACTAATAGAGCTTTGCGATCGCAATCACTTCCAGAATCTGCCCCACGAAGTCTACTTTCATAACAGAACAGCAGGGACCTGCCAAAGTTAAACCATTTGGCCAGGAGAGCCCTTTTATGAAGGCATGTGCTCGATATCGTCGCCAAACTTTTTTGTCGAATTTTACGCCCTCTCATTTTCAAAAGTCGATTCCACAGCGACTAATAGAGCTTTGCGATCGCAATCACTTCCAGAATGTGTAAAAGATATTCTAGTTTCATAACAGAACAGCAGGGACCTGCCAAAGTTAAACCATTTGGCCAGGAGAGCCCTTTTATGCAGACTTTGCCCGATTTCGATACCCAAAATTTTTGCGATTTTCGCAGATTTTTTTTCAAAAGCCGATTCCAAGGCAACTAATAGAGCTTTGCGATCGCAATCACTTCCAGAATCTGCCCCACGAAGTCTACTTTCATAACAGAACAGCAGGGACCTGCCAAAGTTAAACCATTTGGCCAGGAGAGCCCTTTTATGAAGGCATGTGCTCGATATCGTCGCCAAACTTTTTTGTCGAATTTTACGCCCTCTCATTTTCAAAAGTCGATTCCACAGCGACTAATAGAGCTTTGCGATCGCAATCACTTCCAGAATGTGTAAAAGATATTCTAGTTTCATAACAGAACAGCAGGGACCTGCCAAAGTTAAACCATTTGGCCAGGAGAGCCCTTTTATGCAGACTTTGCCCGATTTCGATACCCAAAATTTTTGCGATTTTCGCAGATTTTTTTTCAAAAGCCGATTCCAAGGCAACTAATAGAGCTTTGCGATCGCAATCACTTCCAGAATCTGCCCCACGAAGTCTACTTTCATAACAGAACAGCAGGGACCTGCCAAAGTTAAACCATTTGGCCAGGAGAGCCCTTTTATGAAGGCATGTGCTCGATATCGTCGCCAAACTTTTTTGTCGAATTTTACGCCCTCTCATTTTCAAAAGTCGATTCCACAGCGACTAATAGAGCTTTGCGATCGCAATCACTTCCAGAATGTGTAAAAGATATTCTAGTTTCATAACAGAACAGCAGGGACCTGCCAAAGTTAAACCATTTGGCCAGGAGAGCCCTTTTATGCAGACTTTGCCCGATTTCGATACCCAAAATTTTTGCGATTTTCGCAGATTTTTTTTCAAAAGCCGATTCCAAGGCAACTAATAGAGCTTTGCGATCGCAATCACTTCCAGAATCTGCCCCACGAAGTCTACTTTCATAACAGAACAGCAGGGACCTGCCAAAGTTAAACCATTTGGCCAGGAGAGCCCTTTTATGAAGGCATGTGCTCGATATCGTCGCCAAACTTTTTTGTCGAATTTTACGCCCTCTCATTTTCAAAAGTCGATTCCACAGCGACTAATAGAGCTTTGCGATCGCAATCACTTCCAGAATGTGTAAAAGATATTCTAGTTTCATAACAGAACAGCAGGGACCTGCCAAAGTTAAACCATTTGGCCAGGAGAGCCCTTTTATGCAGACTTTGCCCGATTTCGATACCCAAAATTTTTGCGATTTTCGCAGATTTTTTTTCAAAAGCCGATTCCAAGGCAACTAATAGAGCTTTGCGATCGCAATCACTTCCAGAATCTGCCCCACGAAGTCTACTTTCATAACAGAACAGCAGGGACCTGCCAAAGTTAAACCATTTGGCCAGGAGAGCCCTTTTATGAAGGCATGTGCTCGATATCGTCGCCAAACTTTTTTGTCGAATTTTACGCCCTCTCATTTTCAAAAGTCGATTCCACAGCGACTAATAGAGCTTTGCGATCGCAATCACTTCCAGAATGTGTAAAAGATATTCTAGTTTCATAACAGAACAGCAGGGACCTGCCAAAGTTAAACCATTTGGCCAGGAGAGCCCTTTTATGCAGACTTTGCCCGATTTCGATACCCAAAATTTTTGCGATTTTCGCAGATTTTTTTTCAAAAGCCGATTCCAAGGCAACTAATAGAGCTTTGCGATCGCAATCACTTCCAGAATCTGCCCCACGAAGTCTACTTTCATAACAGAACAGCAGGGACCTGCCAAAGTTAAACCATTTGGCCAGGAGAGCCCTTTTATGAAGGCATGTGCTCGATATCGTCGCCAAACTTTTTTGTCGAATTTTACGCCCTCTCATTTTCAAAAGTCGATTCCACAGCGACTAATAGAGCTTTGCGATCGCAATCACTTCCAGAATGTGTAAAAGATATTCTAGTTTCATAACAGAACAGCAGGGACCTGCCAAAGTTAAACCATTTGGCCAGGAGAGCCCTTTTATGCAGACTTTGCCCGATTTCGATACCCAAAATTTTTGCGATTTTCGCAGATTTTTTTTCAAAAGCCGATTCCAAGGCAACTAATAGAGCTTTGCGATCGCAATCACTTCCAGAATCTGCCCCACGAAGTCTACTTTCATAACAGAACAGCAGGGACCTGCCAAAGTTAAACCATTTGGCCAGGAGAGCCCTTTTATGAAGGCATGTGCTCGATATCGTCGCCAAACTTTTTTGTCGAATTTTACGCCCTCTCATTTTCAAAAGTCGATTCCACAGCGACTAATAGAGCTTTGCGATCGCAATCACTTCCAGAATGTGTAAAAGATATTCTAGTTTCATAACAGAACAGCAGGGACCTGCCAAAGTTAAACCATTTGGCCAGGAGAGCCCTTTTATGCAGACTTTGCCCGATTTCGATACCCAAAATTTTTGCGATTTTCGCAGATTTTTTTTCAAAAGCCGATTCCAAGGCAACTAATAGAGCTTTGCGATCGCAATCACTTCCAGAATCTGCCCCACGAAGTCTACTTTCATAACAGAACAGCAGGGACCTGCCAAAGTTAAACCATTTGGCCAGGAGAGCCCTTTTATGAAGGCATGTGCTCGATATCGTCGCCAAACTTTTTTGTCGAATTTTACGCCCTCTCATTTTCAAAAGTCGATTCCACAGCGACTAATAGAGCTTTGCGATCGCAATCACTTCCAGAATGTGTAAAAGATATTCTAGTTTCATAACAGAACAGCAGGGACCTGCCAAAGTTAAACCATTTGGCCAGGAGAGCCCTTTTATGCAGACTTTGCCCGATTTCGATACCCAAAATTTTTGCGATTTTCGCAGATTTTTTTTCAAAAGCCGATTCCAAGGCAACTAATAGAGCTTTGCGATCGCAATCACTTCCAGAATCTGCCCCACGAAGTCTACTTTCATAACAGAACAGCAGGGACCTGCCAAAGTTAAACCATTTGGCCAGGAGAGCCCTTTTATGAAGGCATGTGCTCGATATCGTCGCCAAACTTTTTTGTCGAATTTTACGCCCTCTCATTTTCAAAAGTCGATTCCACAGCGACTAATAGAGCTTTGCGATCGCAATCACTTCCAGAATGTGTAAAAGATATTCTAGTTTCATAACAGAACAGCAGGGACCTGCCAAAGTTAAACCATTTGGCCAGGAGAGCCCTTTTATGCAGACTTTGCCCGATTTCGATACCCAAAATTTTTGCGATTTTCGCAGATTTTTTTTCAAAAGCCGATTCCAAGGCAACTAATAGAGCTTTGCGATCGCAATCACTTCCAGAATCTGCCCCACGAAGTCTACTTTCATAACAGAACAGCAGGGACCTGCCAAAGTTAAACCATTTGGCCAGGAGAGCCCTTTTATGAAGGCATGTGCTCGATATCGTCGCCAAACTTTTTTGTCGAATTTTACGCCCTCTCATTTTCAAAAGTCGATTCCACAGCGACTAATAGAGCTTTGCGATCGCAATCACTTCCAGAATGTGTAAAAGATATTCTAGTTTCATAACAGAACAGCAGGGACCTGCCAAAGTTAAACCATTTGGCCAGGAGAGCCCTTTTATGCAGACTTTGCCCGATTTCGATACCCAAAATTTTTGCGATTTTCGCAGATTTTTTTTCAAAAGCCGATTCCAAGGCAACTAATAGAGCTTTGCGATCGCAATCACTTCCAGAATCTGCCCCACGAAGTCTACTTTCATAACAGAACAGCAGGGACCTGCCAAAGTTAAACCATTTGGCCAGGAGAGCCCTTTTATGAAGGCATGTGCTCGATATCGTCGCCAAACTTTTTTGTCGAATTTTACGCCCTCTCATTTTCAAAAGTCGATTCCACAGCGACTAATAGAGCTTTGCGATCGCAATCACTTCCAGAATGTGTAAAAGATATTCTAGTTTCATAACAAACAGCAGGGACCTGCCAAAGTTAAACCATTTGGCCAGGAGAGCCCTTTTATGCAGACTTTGTCCCGATTTCGATACCCAAAATTTTTGCGATTTTCGCAGATTTTTTTTCAAAAGCCGATTCCAAGGCAACTAATAGAGCTTTGCGATCGCAATCACTTCCAGAATCTGCCCCACGAAGTCTACTTTCATAACAGAACAGCAGGGACCTGCCAAAGTTAAACCATTTGGCCAGGAGAGCCCTTTTATGAAGGCATGTGCTCGATATCGTCGCCAAACTTTTTTGTCGAATTTTACGCCCTCTCATTTTCAAAAGTCGATTCCACAGCGACTAATAGAGCTTTGCGATCGCAATCACTTCCAGAATGTGTAAAAGATATTCTAGTTTCATAACAGAACAGCAGGGACCTGCCAAAGTTAAACCATTTGGCCAGGAGAGCCCTTTTATGCAGACTTTGCCCGATTTCGATACCCAAAATTTTTGCGATTTTCGCAGATTTTTTTTCAAAAGCCGATTCCAAGGCAACTAATAGAGCTTTGCGATCGCAATCACTTCCAGAATCTGCCCCACGAAGTCTACTTTCATAACAGAACAGCAGGGACCTGCCAAAGTTAAACCATTTGGCCAGGAGAGCCCTTTTATGAAGGCATGTGCTCGATATCGTCGCCAAACTTTTTTGTCGAATTTTACGCCCTCTCATTTTCAAAAGTCGATTCCACAGCGACTAATAGAGCTTTGCGATCGCAATCACTTCCAGAATGTGTAAAAGATATTCTAGTTTCATAACAGAACAGCAGGGACCTGCCAAAGTTAAACCATTTGGCCAGGAGAGCCCTTTTATGCAGACTTTGCCCGATTTCGATACCCAAAATTTTTGCGATTTTCGCAGATTTTTTTTCAAAAGCCGATTCCAAGGCAACTAATAGAGCTTTGCGATCGCAATCACTTCCAGAATCTGCCCCACGAAGTCTACTTTCATAACAGAACAGCAGGGACCTGCCAAAGTTAAACCATTTGGCCAGGAGAGCCCTTTTATGAAGGCATGTGCTCGATATCGTCGCCAAACTTTTTTGTCGAATTTTACGCCCTCTCATTTTCAAAAGTCGATTCCACAGCGACTAATAGAGCTTTGCGATCGCAATCACTTCCAGAATGTGTAAAAGATATTCTAGTTTCATAACAGAACAGCAGGGACCTGCCAAAGTTAAACCATTTGGCCAGGAGAGCCCTTTTATGCAGACTTTGCCCGATTTCGATACCCAAAATTTTTGCGATTTTCGCAGATTTTTTTTCAAAAGCCGATTCCAAGGCAACTAATAGAGCTTTGCGATCGCAATCACTTCCAGAATCTGCCCCACGAAGTCTACTTTCATAACAGAACAGCAGGGACCTGCCAAAGTTAAACCATTTGGCCAGGAGAGCCCTTTTATGAAGGCATGTGCTCGATATCGTCGCCAAACTTTTTTGTCGAATTTTACGCCCTCTCATTTTCAAAAGTCGATTCCACAGCGACTAATAGAGCTTTGCGATCGCAATCACTTCCAGAATGTGTAAAAGATATTCTAGTTTCATAACAGAACAGCAGGGACCTGCCAAAGTTAAACCATTTGGCCAGGAGAGCCCTTTTATGCAGACTTTGCCCGATTTCGATACCCAAAATTTTTGCGATTTTCGCAGATTTTTTTTCAAAAGCCGATTCCAAGGCAACTAATAGAGCTTTGCGATCGCAATCACTTCCAGAATCTGCCCCACGAAGTCTACTTTCATAACAGAACAGCAGGGACCTGCCAAAGTTAAACCATTTGGCCAGGAGAGCCCTTTTATGAAGGCATGTGCTCGATATCGTCGCCAAACTTTTTTGTCGAATTTTACGCCCTCTCATTTTCAAAAGTCGATTCCACAGCGACTAATAGAGCTTTGCGATCGCAATCACTTCCAGAATGTGTAAAAGATATTCTAGTTTCATAACAGAACAGCAGGGACCTGCCAAAGTTAAACCATTTGGCCAGGAGAGCCCTTTTATGCAGACTTTGCCCGATTTCGATACCCAAAATTTTTGCGATTTTCGCAGATTTTTTTTCAAAAGCCGATTCCAAGGCAACTAATAGAGCTTTGCGATCGCAATCACTTCCAGAATCTGCCCCACGAAGTCTACTTTCATAACAGAACAGCAGGGACCTGCCAAAGTTAAACCATTTGGCCAGGAGAGCCCTTTTATGAAGGCATGTGCTCGATATCGTCGCCAAACTTTTTTGTCGAATTTTACGCCCTCTCATTTTCAAAAGTCGATTCCACAGCGACTAATAGAGCTTTGCGATCGCAATCACTTCCAGAATGTGTAAAAGATATTCTAGTTTCATAACAGAACAGCAGGGACCTGCCAAAGTTAAACCATTTGGCCAGGAGAGCCCTTTTATGCAGACTTTGCCCGATTTCGATACCCAAAATTTTTGCGATTTTCGCAGATTTTTTTTCAAAAGCCGATTCCAAGGCAACTAATAGAGCTTTGCGATCGCAATCACTTCCAGAATCTGCCCCACGAAGTCTACTTTCATAACAGAACAGCAGGGACCTGCCAAAGTTAAACCATTTGGCCAGGAGAGCCCTTTTATGAAGGCATGTGCTCGATATCGTCGCCAAACTTTTTTGTCGAATTTTACGCCCTCTCATTTTCAAAAGTCGATTCCACAGCGACTAATAGAGCTTTGCGATCGCAATCACTTCCAGAATGTGTAAAAGATATTCTAGTTTCATAACAGAACAGCAGGGACCTGCCAAAGTTAAACCATTTGGCCAGGAGAGCCCTTTTATGCAGACTTTGCCCGATTTCGATACCCAAAATTTTTGCGATTTTCGCAGATTTTTTTTCAAAAGCCGATTCCAAGGCAACTAATAGAGCTTTGCGATCGCAATCACTTCCAGAATCTGCCCCACGAAGTCTACTTTCATAACAGAACAGCAGGGACCTGCCAAAGTTAAACCATTTGGCCAGGAGAGCCCTTTTATGAAGGCATGTGCTCGATATCGTCGCCAAACTTTTTTGTCGAATTTTACGCCCTCTCATTTTCAAAAGTCGATTCCACAGCGACTAATAGAGCTTTGCGATCGCAATCACTTCCAGAATGTGTAAAAGATATTCTAGTTTCATAACAGAACAGCAGGGACCTGCCAAAGTTAAACCATTTGGCCAGGAGAGCCCTTTTATGCAGACTTTGCCCGATTTCGATACCCAAAATTTTTGCGATTTTCGCAGATTTTTTTTCAAAAGCCGATTCCAAGGCAACTAATAGAGCTTTGCGATCGCAATCACTTCCAGAATCTGCCCCACGAAGTCTACTTTCATAACAGAACAGCAGGGACCTGCCAAAGTTAAACCATTTGGCCAGGAGAGCCCTTTTATGAAGGCATGTGCTCGATATCGTCGCCAAACTTTTTTGTCGAATTTTACGCCCTCTCATTTTCAAAAGTCGATTCCACAGCGACTAATAGAGCTTTGCGATCGCAATCACTTCCAGAATGTGTAAAAGATATTCTAGTTTCATAACAGAACAGCAGGGACCTGCCAAAGTTAAACCATTTGGCCAGGAGAGCCCTTTTATGCAGACTTTGCCCGATTTCGATACCCAAAATTTTTGCGATTTTCGCAGATTTTTTTTCAAAAGCCGATTCCAAGGCAACTAATAGAGCTTTGCGATCGCAATCACTTCCAGAATCTGCCCCACGAAGTCTACTTTCATAACAGAACAGCAGGGACCTGCCAAAGTTAAACCATTTGGCCAGGAGAGCCCTTTTATGAAGGCATGTGCTCGATATCGTCGCCAAACTTTTTTGTCGAATTTTACGCCCTCTCATTTTCAAAAGTCGATTCCACAGCGACTAATAGAGCTTTGCGATCGCAATCACTTCCAGAATGTGTAAAAGATATTCTAGTTTCATAACAGAACAGCAGGGACCTGCCAAAGTTAAACCATTTGGCCAGGAGAGCCCTTTTATGCAGACTTTGCCCGATTTCGATACCCAAAATTTTTGCGATTTTCGCAGATTTTTTTTCAAAAGCCGATTCCAAGGCAACTAATAGAGCTTTGCGATCGCAATCACTTCCAGAATCTGCCCCACGAAGTCTACTTTCATAACAGAACAGCAGGGACCTGCCAAAGTTAAACCATTTGGCCAGGAGAGCCCTTTTATGAAGGCATGTGCTCGATATCGTCGCCAAACTTTTTTGTCGAATTTTACGCCCTCTCATTTTCAAAAGTCGATTCCACAGCGACTAATAGAGCTTTGCGATCGCAATCACTTCCAGAATGTGTAAAAGATATTCTAGTTTCATAACAGAACAGCAGGGACCTGCCAAAGTTAAACCATTTGGCCAGGAGAGCCCTTTTATGCAGACTTTGCCCGATTTCGATACCCAAAATTTTTGCGATTTTCGCAGATTTTTTTTCAAAAGCCGATTCCAAGGCAACTAATAGAGCTTTGCGATCGCAATCACTTCCAGAATCTGCCCCACGAAGTCTACTTTCATAACAGAACAGCAGGGACCTGCCAAAGTTAAACCATTTGGCCAGGAGAGCCCTTTTATGAAGGCATGTGCTCGATATCGTCGCCAAACTTTTTTGTCGAATTTTACGCCCTCTCATTTTCAAAAGTCGATTCCACAGCGACTAATAGAGCTTTGCGATCGCAATCACTTCCAGAATGTGTAAAAGATATTCTAGTTTCATAACAGAACAGCAGGGACCTGCCAAAGTTAAACCATTTGGCCAGGAGAGCCCTTTTATGCAGACTTTGCCCGATTTCGATACCCAAAATTTTTGCGATTTTCGCAGATTTTTTTTCAAAAGCCGATTCCAAGGCAACTAATAGAGCTTTGCGATCGCAATCACTTCCAGAATCTGCCCCACGAAGTCTACTTTCATAACAGAACAGCAGGGACCTGCCAAAGTTAAACCATTTGGCCAGGAGAGCCCTTTTATGAAGGCATGTGCTCGATATCGTCGCCAAACTTTTTTGTCGAATTTTACGCCCTCTCATTTTCAAAAGTCGATTCCACAGCGACTAATAGAGCTTTGCGATCGCAATCACTTCCAGAATGTGTAAAAGATATTCTAGTTTCATAACAGAACAGCAGGGACCTGCCAAAGTTAAACCATTTGGCCAGGAGAGCCCTTTTATGCAGACTTTGCCCGATTTCGATACCCAAAATTTTTGCGATTTTCGCAGATTTTTTTTCAAAAGCCGATTCCAAGGCAACTAATAGAGCTTTGCGATCGCAATCACTTCCAGAATCTGCCCCACGAAGTCTACTTTCATAACAGAACAGCAGGGACCTGCCAAAGTTAAACCATTTGGCCAGGAGAGCCCTTTTATGAAGGCATGTGCTCGATATCGTCGCCAAACTTTTTTGTCGAATTTTACGCCCTCTCATTTTCAAAAGTCGATTCCACAGCGACTAATAGAGCTTTGCGATCGCAATCACTTCCAGAATGTGTAAAAGATATTCTAGTTTCATAACAGAACAGCAGGGACCTGCCAAAGTTAAACCATTTGGCCAGGAGAGCCCTTTTATGCAGACTTTGCCCGATTTCGATACCCAAAATTTTTGCGATTTTCGCAGATTTTTTTTCAAAAGCCGATTCCAAGGCAACTAATAGAGCTTTGCGATCGCAATCACTTCCAGAATCTGCCCCACGAAGTCTACTTTCATAACAGAACAGCAGGGACCTGCCAAAGTTAAACCATTTGGCCAGGAGAGCCCTTTTATGAAGGCATGTGCTCGATATCGTCGCCAAACTTTTTTGTCGAATTTTACGCCCTCTCATTTTCAAAAGTCGATTCCACAGCGACTAATAGAGCTTTGCGATCGCAATCACTTCCAGAATGTGTAAAAGATATTCTAGTTTCATAACAGAACAGCAGGGACCTGCCAAAGTTAAACCATTTGGCCAGGAGAGCCCTTTTATGCAGACTTTGCCCGATTTCGATACCCAAAATTTTTGCGATTTTCGCAGATTTTTTTTCAAAAGCCGATTCCAAGGCAACTAATAGAGCTTTGCGATCGCAATCACTTCCAGAATCTGCCCCACGAAGTCTACTTTCATAACAGAACAGCAGGGACCTGCCAAAGTTAAACCATTTGGCCAGGAGAGCCCTTTTATGAAGGCATGTGCTCGATATCGTCGCCAAACTTTTTTGTCGAATTTTACGCCCTCTCATTTTCAAAAGTCGATTCCACAGCGACTAATAGAGCTTTGCGATCGCAATCACTTCCAGAATGTGTAAAAGATATTCTAGTTTCATAACAGAACAGCAGGGACCTGCCAAAGTTAAACCATTTGGCCAGGAGAGCCCTTTTATGCAGACTTTGCCCGATTTCGATACCCAAAATTTTTGCGATTTTCGCAGATTTTTTTTCAAAAGCCGATTCCAAGGCAACTAATAGAGCTTTGCGATCGCAATCACTTCCAGAATCTGCCCCACGAAGTCTACTTTCATAACAGAACAGCAGGGACCTGCCAAAGTTAAACCATTTGGCCAGGAGAGCCCTTTTATGAAGGCATGTGCTCGATATCGTCGCCAAACTTTTTTGTCGAATTTTACGCCCTCTCATTTTCAAAAGTCGATTCCACAGCGACTAATAGAGCTTTGCGATCGCAATCACTTCCAGAATGTGTAAAAGATATTCTAGTTTCATAACAGAACAGCAGGGACCTGCCAAAGTTAAACCATTTGGCCAGGAGAGCCCTTTTATGCAGACTTTGCCCGATTTCGATACCCAAAATTTTTGCGATTTTCGCAGATTTTTTTTCAAAAGCCGATTCCAAGGCAACTAATAGAGCTTTGCGATCGCAATCACTTCCAGAATCTGCCCCACGAAGTCTACTTTCATAACAGAACAGCAGGGACCTGCCAAAGTTAAACCATTTGGCCAGGAGAGCCCTTTTATGAAGGCATGTGCTCGATATCGTCGCCAAACTTTTTTGTCGAATTTTACGCCCTCTCATTTTCAAAAGTCGATTCCACAGCGACTAATAGAGCTTTGCGATCGCAATCACTTCCAGAATGTGTAAAAGATATTCTAGTTTCATAACAGAACAGCAGGGACCTGCCAAAGTTAAACCATTTGGCCAGGAGAGCCCTTTTATGCAGACTTTGCCCGATTTCGATACCCAAAATTTTTGCGATTTTCGCAGATTTTTTTTCAAAAGCCGATTCCAAGGCAACTAATAGAGCTTTGCGATCGCAATCACTTCCAGAATCTGCCCCACGAAGTCTACTTTCATAACAGAACAGCAGGGACCTGCCAAAGTTAAACCATTTGGCCAGGAGAGCCCTTTTATGAAGGCATGTGCTCGATATCGTCGCCAAACTTTTTTGTCGAATTTTACGCCCTCTCATTTTCAAAAGTCGATTCCACAGCGACTAATAGAGCTTTGCGATCGCAATCACTTCCAGAATGTGTAAAAGATATTCTAGTTTCATAACAGAACAGCAGGGACCTGCCAAAGTTAAACCATTTGGCCAGGAGAGCCCTTTTATGCAGACTTTGCCCGATTTCGATACCCAAAATTTTTGCGATTTTCGCAGATTTTTTTTCAAAAGCCGATTCCAAGGCAACTAATAGAGCTTTGCGATCGCAATCACTTCCAGAATCTGCCCCACGAAGTCTACTTTCATAACAGAACAGCAGGGACCTGCCAAAGTTAAACCATTTGGCCAGGAGAGCCCTTTTATGAAGGCATGTGCTCGATATCGTCGCCAAACTTTTTTGTCGAATTTTACGCCCTCTCATTTTCAAAAGTCGATTCCACAGCGACTAATAGAGCTTTGCGATCGCAATCACTTCCAGAATGTGTAAAAGATATTCTAGTTTCATAACAGAACAGCAGGGACCTGCCAAAGTTAAACCATTTGGCCAGGAGAGCCCTTTTATGCAGACTTTGCCCGATTTCGATACCCAAAATTTTTGCGATTTTCGCAGATTTTTTTTCAAAAGCCGATTCCAAGGCAACTAATAGAGCTTTGCGATCGCAATCACTTCCAGAATCTGCCCCACGAAGTCTACTTTCATAACAGAACAGCAGGGACCTGCCAAAGTTAAACCATTTGGCCAGGAGAGCCCTTTTATGAAGGCATGTGCTCGATATCGTCGCCAAACTTTTTTGTCGAATTTTACGCCCTCTCATTTTCAAAAGTCGATTCCACAGCGACTAATAGAGCTTTGCGATCGCAATCACTTCCAGAATGTGTAAAAGATATTCTAGTTTCATAACAGAACAGCAGGGACCTGCCAAAGTTAAACCATTTGGCCAGGAGAGCCCTTTTATGCAGACTTTGCCCGATTTCGATACCCAAAATTTTTGCGATTTTCGCAGATTTTTTTTCAAAAGCCGATTCCAAGGCAACTAATAGAGCTTTGCGATCGCAATCACTTCCAGAATCTGCCCCACGAAGTCTACTTTCATAACAGAACAGCAGGGACCTGCCAAAGTTAAACCATTTGGCCAGGAGAGCCCTTTTATGAAGGCATGTGCTCGATATCGTCGCCAAACTTTTTTGTCGAATTTTACGCCCTCTCATTTTCAAAAGTCGATTCCACAGCGACTAATAGAGCTTTGCGATCGCAATCACTTCCAGAATGTGTAAAAGATATTCTAGTTTCATAACAGAACAGCAGGGACCTGCCAAAGTTAAACCATTTGGCCAGGAGAGCCCTTTTATGCAGACTTTGCCCGATTTCGATACCCAAAATTTTTGCGATTTTCGCAGATTTTTTTTCAAAAGCCGATTCCAAGGCAACTAATAGAGCTTTGCGATCGCAATCACTTCCAGAATCTGCCCCACGAAGTCTACTTTCATAACAGAACAGCAGGGACCTGCCAAAGTTAAACCATTTGGCCAGGAGAGCCCTTTTATGAAGGCATGTGCTCGATATCGTCGCCAAACTTTTTTGTCGAATTTTACGCCCTCTCATTTTCAAAAGTCGATTCCACAGCGACTAATAGAGCTTTGCGATCGCAATCACTTCCAGAATGTGTAAAAGATATTCTAGTTTCATAACAGAACAGCAGGGACCTGCCAAAGTTAAACCATTTGGCCAGGAGAGCCCTTTTATGCAGACTTTGCCCGATTTCGATACCCAAAATTTTTGCGATTTTCGCAGATTTTTTTTCAAAAGCCGATTCCAAGGCAACTAATAGAGCTTTGCGATCGCAATCACTTCCAGAATCTGCCCCACGAAGTCTACTTTCATAACAGAACAGCAGGGACCTGCCAAAGTTAAACCATTTGGCCAGGAGAGCCCTTTTATGAAGGCATGTGCTCGATATCGTCGCCAAACTTTTTTGTCGAATTTTACGCCCTCTCATTTTCAAAAGTCGATTCCACAGCGACTAATAGAGCTTTGCGATCGCAATCACTTCCAGAATGTGTAAAAGATATTCTAGTTTCATAACAGAACAGCAGGGACCTGCCAAAGTTAAACCATTTGGCCAGGAGAGCCCTTTTATGCAGACTTTGCCCGATTTCGATACCCAAAATTTTTGCGATTTTCGCAGATTTTTTTTCAAAAGCCGATTCCAAGGCAACTAATAGAGCTTTGCGATCGCAATCACTTCCAGAATCTGCCCCACGAAGTCTACTTTCATAACAGAACAGCAGGGACCTGCCAAAGTTAAACCATTTGGCCAGGAGAGCCCTTTTATGAAGGCATGTGCTCGATATCGTCGCCAAACTTTTTTGTCGAATTTTACGCCCTCTCATTTTCAAAAGTCGATTCCACAGCGACTAATAGAGCTTTGCGATCGCAATCACTTCCAGAATGTGTAAAAGATATTCTAGTTTCATAACAGAACAGCAGGGACCTGCCAAAGTTAAACCATTTGGCCAGGAGAGCCCTTTTATGCAGACTTTGCCCGATTTCGATACCCAAAATTTTTGCGATTTTCGCAGATTTTTTTTCAAAAGCCGATTCCAAGGCAACTAATAGAGCTTTGCGATCGCAATCACTTCCAGAATCTGCCCCACGAAGTCTACTTTCATAACAGAACAGCAGGGACCTGCCAAAGTTAAACCATTTGGCCAGGAGAGCCCTTTTATGAAGGCATGTGCTCGATATCGTCGCCAAACTTTTTTGTCGAATTTTACGCCCTCTCATTTTCAAAAGTCGATTCCACAGCGACTAATAGAGCTTTGCGATCGCAATCACTTCCAGAATGTGTAAAAGATATTCTAGTTTCATAACAGAACAGCAGGGACCTGCCAAAGTTAAACCATTTGGCCAGGAGAGCCCTTTTATGCAGACTTTGCCCGATTTCGATACCCAAAATTTTTGCGATTTTCGCAGATTTTTTTTCAAAAGCCGATTCCAAGGCAACTAATAGAGCTTTGCGATCGCAATCACTTCCAGAATCTGCCCCACGAAGTCTACTTTCATAACAGAACAGCAGGGACCTGCCAAAGTTAAACCATTTGGCCAGGAGAGCCCTTTTATGAAGGCATGTGCTCGATATCGTCGCCAAACTTTTTTGTCGAATTTTACGCCCTCTCATTTTCAAAAGTCGATTCCACAGCGACTAATAGAGCTTTGCGATCGCAATCACTTCCAGAATGTGTAAAAGATATTCTAGTTTCATAACAGAACAGCAGGGACCTGCCAAAGTTAAACCATTTGGCCAGGAGAGCCCTTTTATGCAGACTTTGCCCGATTTCGATACCCAAAATTTTTGCGATTTTCGCAGATTTTTTTTCAAAAGCCGATTCCAAGGCAACTAATAGAGCTTTGCGATCGCAATCACTTCCAGAATCTGCCCCACGAAGTCTACTTTCATAACAGAACAGCAGGGACCTGCCAAAGTTAAACCATTTGGCCAGGAGAGCCCTTTTATGAAGGCATGTGCTCGATATCGTCGCCAAACTTTTTTGTCGAATTTTACGCCCTCTCATTTTCAAAAGTCGATTCCACAGCGACTAATAGAGCTTTGCGATCGCAATCACTTCCAGAATGTGTAAAAGATATTCTAGTTTCATAACAGAACAGCAGGGACCTGCCAAAGTTAAACCATTTGGCCAGGAGAGCCCTTTTATGCAGACTTTGCCCGATTTCGATACCCAAAATTTTTGCGATTTTCGCAGATTTTTTTTCAAAAGCCGATTCCAAGGCAACTAATAGAGCTTTGCGATCGCAATCACTTCCAGAATCTGCCCCACGAAGTCTACTTTCATAACAGAACAGCAGGGACCTGCCAAAGTTAAACCATTTGGCCAGGAGAGCCCTTTTATGAAGGCATGTGCTCGATATCGTCGCCAAACTTTTTTGTCGAATTTTACGCCCTCTCATTTTCAAAAGTCGATTCCACAGCGACTAATAGAGCTTTGCGATCGCAATCACTTCCAGAATGTGTAAAAGATATTCTAGTTTCATAACAGAACAGCAGGGACCTGCCAAAGTTAAACCATTTGGCCAGGAGAGCCCTTTTATGCAGACTTTGCCCGATTTCGATACCCAAAATTTTTGCGATTTTCGCAGATTTTTTTTCAAAAGCCGATTCCAAGGCAACTAATAGAGCTTTGCGATCGCAATCACTTCCAGAATCTGCCCCACGAAGTCTACTTTCATAACAGAACAGCAGGGACCTGCCAAAGTTAAACCATTTGGCCAGGAGAGCCCTTTTATGAAGGCATGTGCTCGATATCGTCGCCAAACTTTTTTGTCGAATTTTACGCCCTCTCATTTTCAAAAGTCGATTCCACAGCGACTAATAGAGCTTTGCGATCGCAATCACTTCCAGAATGTGTAAAAGATATTCTAGTTTCATAACAGAACAGCAGGGACCTGCCAAAGTTAAACCATTTGGCCAGGAGAGCCCTTTTATGCAGACTTTGCCCGATTTCGATACCCAAAATTTTTGCGATTTTCGCAGATTTTTTTTCAAAAGCCGATTCCAAGGCAACTAATAGAGCTTTGCGATCGCAATCACTTCCAGAATCTGCCCCACGAAGTCTACTTTCATAACAGAACAGCAGGGACCTGCCAAAGTTAAACCATTTGGCCAGGAGAGCCCTTTTATGAAGGCATGTGCTCGATATCGTCGCCAAACTTTTTTGTCGAATTTTACGCCCTCTCATTTTCAAAAGTCGATTCCACAGCGACTAATAGAGCTTTGCGATCGCAATCACTTCCAGAATGTGTAAAAGATATTCTAGTTTCATAACAGAACAGCAGGGACCTGCCAAAGTTAAACCATTTGGCCAGGAGAGCCCTTTTATGCAGACTTTGCCCGATTTCGATACCCAAAATTTTTGCGATTTTCGCAGATTTTTTTTCAAAAGCCGATTCCAAGGCAACTAATAGAGCTTTGCGATCGCAATCACTTCCAGAATCTGCCCCACGAAGTCTACTTTCATAACAGAACAGCAGGGACCTGCCAAAGTTAAACCATTTGGCCA
>CAWVNO010001300.1:0-15000 GCA_963930645.1 Salticus scenicus
TTTAATTATAGTCTTTTTTTAAATAAATTGTTATTAACAAAGCTTCATTGAGCATGTCTAATTGTTATCTATAAATTTATTATGTATTTTGGAATATAATTTAAATTCTGTGGGGAATTATTTAATAATTTATGTTGTGAAGTCGTTCCTTCAAATATATTATTTTAATTACAGCTTTAGATAAATGCAATAATTAATTACTATATTGTCAATAAATTAAATGGCTAATAAAAATATATAACGAAATTCTAAATTGCTTTTTATATTTATTCGCATTTGTCTATAAATAGATATCTTAATTCTAATAATATTTTATCCGTTGAGCGATTAAATAAATTCTTCTGAGAACAAAAACATATTCTTTAAAATAAATAATTTATTTCTAATAGTCATCTTTTTAAATGACACCTCTCAGAATTATAATCTCTCCTAAATCATTTAATAAATAAAACATAAAAAATATTATTTTCATTTATAAACCGTTGTATACGTAATTACATTTTCATTCTTTTAAAATTGCGCAAGTCCACTTTGTTATAAATAAATTAGGCTATAAATTCCGTTGTAATATCATTAAAGGGTAATTTATATATTTTTTATGACAGGATGTGCAATAAATCCTAGTCTGAGTGCCTCCATTACTCAACGGCTTTCTGGCGATAAAATTTGGCATAGATGATTGGCGTTAATTCTTTAACGGTTTTGCTAAATTCAAAATATTTATATTAATTTATTCTATAAACAAAGGAATATCTTTGGCTGTAAAATTTGGCACTTTTTCGAAACTCTTGGCGTAATTCAGCAGTCTGATCTGGATTGCGACTCAGTCAACTAGAGATTTCGCTCCTTAACTACTGGTGTAAAAACACGTAATCGCGAAGTCCTCTCTCTCTCTCATCTAACCCTCTGTATGTCTGCTAGACTTTATAATAGACATTTTAAAATACTTTTTATTAAAAACTTTCTTGAATTGCTGCCTAAATAAAGATGTTTGCTACTAAATTATTGGTTCTTATTCTTCACGGCCTGCAGTTGCTGTTCCTGGAGTTATTTAGTGTCACTTATCTTATAGCTCAAGTTTACCAGAATCTACCCTATATATGTGTTAATAATAGATGTGTTTTTTTCACCTTGCGCGCAGGATATCTCTGTTGTTGTTGCTGTTGTTGTTGTTGTCGTGTGACAAGTGCAGAAAAATAATATGGACAAGTCAAATGGGACCAAAGGCATGGAGCACAGCCCTGGCCACATCACCAACTTTTTCGGTATAAAGAGTGTCGTGGCAGCAGTTGAGGTCGATGTTGAAGAGGACAGAGATGCAATTGAAGAGATGCCTCGGATCCAGCTGAGTTCCTGGGCAGTGCCTGCATTCTGCGTAGGTTCTAGAACCGTCGGGCATGATCTTCATACCTCTCATGTGCCCCGTCCTTAATCTGCTGATGGTAGTGGTGATTTCGCGGTCAAGACAGATATCTCTGAATCTATTTAATATTTTTTCTTGAAATTTTCACTGATTATGTAACATATCAGATCCTTCAAACTGAACCTAAATTTGTATCCCCCCCCCCCCATTTTCATACAGGTGATACTTCAGATTTTATTAAAAAAATAAATTATCATAAACTTTTTTTTTTTTTTTTTTTTTTTATGTTTTTAACCTAAATTTGAACAAATTTAGATTTAAATTGAAGGATCTGATATGCTAAATAATCTGTGAAAATTTCAAGAAAAAATATTAAATAGTTCCAGAGATAACCTGCGCGCAAAGTGAAGACAAAAAAACACATTTATTATTAATACATAAATTATTAAATAATTCCCCACAGAATTTAAATTATACACTATAATTACAATACTCATAAATACAAAATTTCAACATTTTACTGCCAAATCCCTAGCAACCCAATTATCCTTAGTATATCTTTGGATGTTCATTAGATATCCTGTTATTCTCTGGATATGCTGAGAATGTCCTGATATGCACTAGGGATCGAAACCTGGGTGGAGTATCCTCCGTTGAGGTCTTTCTAAGCGGGTCCTAACCCGTAATTTCCTGGAGTTTCGAAGAAATTACAGAAAACACCGAATGGATAGCTTGACGTGCGGGTGCTGAGATCGAACACGGTACTTAGCGTCTAATAGTTTCGAGAGCAGCCGTTCAGAATTTTCTGTTATTTTCTCTAAAACTCGCGTAATTATGGGCTAGAACTCCTTAGAAAGACCCCCGATAGAGGATATCTCATTCAGTCCTAAGACCCACTTTTAAACAATCAGCATTTAAAACGAACACATGGTAGTAAAATGTACAAGTTTAATACGTACAAGTGTCAGGTTCTAACTTCTATCCAAGCAGCTCTGTCAGACTAGATGCTCAGAGTTCACCGCAACTTTTTCAGATATTTGTGTCATGATAGCTAGATATATGTCGAATGCCACACTAGAACGCACTATAAACCTAGGTCTGTCGTCGTGTCGTTATTAGCCCTCACCATCACATATTATATAGTATAATAATTTTAATAACGAAAGAGAACTGTAAAATATCATTACTAAATTAAAGATTTTAACCAAAGACTTTCTGTAAAAATTAAACGCATTTATGAAAAATAAAGCTTTAATTAATTTAACATATGTATACTATACAGTAAACTACCAGAAATGCTTATTCAAAAATTCAAATACATTTTATGTATGACACATGTAATGTTGGTTTTCTATCTTTCTAATAATTGATCTTAGTTAGCAGTTAAATGTAAGCCAATGTTTGGTGCTGCCATCTGCTGTATTTATTAGTCTTGAATAACAACAAAGATGGCTCGATTAAAGGGTCTTATACCTTTTAAAATGTTGCGGGACATGTGAAAAGTAAGTCTGTTTCAACTAATGATAACAGCTTAAATTCATATTATAATTAAATGAAAATTTGTATAGTGTTAAACGATTATTCCAGGATTTAGAAAATTAACAGTCTTAATTAATTACAATAAAAAATGCAGCACAATTATTATTTTTTTTTCAAAGTTTTCAAATGCGATCCGTAAGATTAAAAAAAAAAAAAAAAACTTTTCAATGTATAATCCTAAAATTTTGCCTGAATTGTATAATGATATATTATCTTTAGCATGAATTAATATCTTTAAGATAATTAAATATTTTCATTAAATTCAATAATTAATTTAAATTTATGACATTTTTACATTTTATAATTCTGCATGATGTTTTTAAATACTTTATTCAAAAGAATTTCAATATAATTAATTCATTCTGTAAAATGCAGTTCTGGGAACATTTTAATGCAAGTTACGTGCTAACATGTAAATTCTGAGTCAAGTTATCTTACGGATCGTGAAGTAACACTGAAATTTAAAACAAAAATTAATTGTGCTGCATTTTTTATCGTAATTAATTAAGACTGTTAATTATGTAATTTTCTAAATCCTGGAAAAATCCTTTAACACCAAACAAATTTTTATTTATTTATAATGTGAATTTAAGAAGTTATCATTAGTCGAAATAGATTCATTTTTCACATGTCCAGCGACATTTTGAAAGGTATAAAACACCTTAATAAAATAAACAAACATAAAAATGATTTAGAACAAATGTTTTTGAAGCGATCCAAATGAATCACAAAAAGGTTTAGTCAGAAAAATCGCAAAAATATTTTCTCCATCATCAACAACACGTTAAAACACCTATAAAAATGGGTGAATTACATAATTTATATATATATATATATATATATATATTCTGTTATAACTATATAATAAAAGAGAACTATGAAAAGTCAATATCTGCGTGTTTACTTTTATTTAATTTCATAATTTGAAATTTAATAAATATTTTGTGTTACTGCTGCCATCTGCTGTAAATGTTTGAATAGAAAAGCATTCTAGCAATACGGCCTTCGAAACATCAACTAAAGCAGAAAATGTTTAATTCTGGATAGTGATTCTGTACAAGAAGCCTTAAAAATGACATATAAATATTATCTTTATATCTCGATTAGTTTTTAGAAATAAATAAAACTTAATGATACCTCCTCATAATCCGGCTGTAAATAATTATAACAAGCCATTTGTTCACATTAATTACATATCAACCTTTTCCATTACCAGGTCACTTCTGGAGGGATAAACATATTTTGCCCTACAACTTTTCGTTCAAATCTGGTTGACGAGAAGTGTCGGGTTCGATTCCAGGAAGACCCAGCTGTACCGTACTTTCCGTGATTTTCTCCAGAACTCACGTGAATATGGGCTAAAACCCCTTAAAAAGGCCCCTATGGAGGGCACTCCCCCTCTCCTTACGCCCAGGCACCTAGTGTAGACAACTGGTTTTAATTGGAACACCAACATCAACATTAACCCTGAAACTCTTAAACCTTCTCTAGCATAAAACTTCATGCAATTAATAGAACAAATGAGTGAGAAACTGTTTATTTAAAACATGCTTTAAATGCATATGTGCAGTCAGTAAAAAGAAAAGAAGAAAGAAAAAGAAAACAAAACGCCTCCCTCAGCTAATTTCGCTGCATCGTCTTAGAAATGTGCGGCTGCTGTTGATCCATTTCAATAACGTCTAGTTACTCTCTTTTTCCCATATATATAGCAGAGAGCATTACTTTTGGGTCAAATTTTCGAAGTTGAGTTTTGGTTAATGTATATATTAATTCATTTATATAACTGATACATATATTTTTAAGTGTGCTTCAACTGTAAACAAAACCAGTTTTTCTCTACCACGTATAAATTTTTGTCAATACAGGGTATCTACCGACACGATTTCTTCCATGACATTTTTATGGATACAATTTTATGCTAACTTATACAGTATATTACCATGATTGCTTATAATTAATCATGGAAATTTACTGTAAAAGTTAACATATATTAGTAGCAGAGTCATGGAAGAAATTATGCCAATAGACACTCTGTATTTACAAAAATATATACGTCATAGAGCAAAAACTGCCTTCATTTTCGGTTTCAACATAATATAAAGCATGTTATCAGCCAAAATTATCAAATCAAAATTTTGGATTTAGATCTGTGTTATCAACCAAATTGGTAACTTTTGGAATGTGAACTCATAATTACTGTTTTTAGCAAACTTTTAACTTTTGTCAAAATCGGTTAAAAATTCGCGATTTTTTTTTTTTTTTTTTTTTTAATGTTTTTTATTGTCTAATCCAAAATCCTCCTATGAACTATCGGAGTTAATTTTTTTTAAACAAGTGATTAAATAACTCACGTTTAAGCAAACATTCCTCTTCGGAAGGAACACCTCTTGACCAATGCCCATTAGCCATGCACTGAGCAGTTATCTTATTACCATCTTTGCAAACAAACTCAGCAGTGGTGCCCATAACTCTTAATTCGCCTTCAGGTGTAGGTCGATAATATACATCTTCATATTCCTCTTTCATGGTGAAATTGGGACAGGTAACAACTGAAATAAAATAGTTAAATTAAATAATTAAACCACATGCTCGTCTCAATAAACTAATATTATGATTGTAATTTCATCCATATACACTGAAGTGCCAAAAACCATAGAATTTTGCAATATGTAAATATCCAGATAGCAGTGTAATCGTGTAAAAAAATGTGTATGTAGAAAAATGCATTATCGAGACTTTCGTTTCTACTCTAGTTATTACTGTAAAAAGTTTTCAAATGTGAGTATAACCATATGATGAAAATTTAAGACTGCACGCGAAATGCTAATTTGAGCTAATACAAATACAGCATTCCTTTTCAGAATATGTTGAAAAATTTATTATTCCGCGATCTACAATTAGAAGAATATGCTAAAAATATATAATTTTAGACAATACCTTCAATACTACACCGTACTTATTTTATGACCGAGACGAACGATACCTGCATAGAGTAGACAGTGTTACCAGGAAAACAACACTACAACAAATAACAGCAACGATCAATGTGAGGCATACAAACACACTTATCCATGATGACAATGCAACAAAACTTTCGTTTGACACTATTACAGCGCCTAGAATACATAGTGTGGAAAGCGACCAGCAAATCAATGCCTTAAAAATTAAGCCTCTCACCAGAGGTCAGTACGATCGAGTTTATTGCTTGAAAAACTTCCTATTGGTTAATTATGTGCTTAGATCACGTGGCTGAATAGACAAACTGGGAAAAGCCAATCAACTCTTCGATTTGAGCAAAACATTTGATTGCAGCGCTATCCGGGAAGCTTAATAATTTTAGTAATATTTTAAGCAGATCATAAGCGTATGCCCCACTATATATTCTAGACGCTGTAACAGTATACTGAAGCAGAAGAATGACTAGAATGCTTTTCTTTACTATTAACATGTCATTGGTAGCAGCGCCTCCGGTGAGTTCGTAAACATATTGCTTGTATTCTACGTAATTGTGAAAACGTTGCTTTGTCAATTGAGCTATGATTTTAAATTAGTAAAAGAGTATGATAGTTTTAAATTGTGGCGCAAACTCCAGAAGGCCGTGTATCCTAGTAAGCTAGTGATGTCTACATAATGGTGGGAATTATTACTATATGGCAGGGACTGGAACCTCTAGCCAAATTGAGCCAATAATTAGCTGCTATGTGCTCATTTACATGACCATTTGTAGCCATTCATGGAATTCGTATACTCAAACAACGACGGCTTTTTCCAGAATGATAATACACCATGTCACCGAAACAAAAAATTTCGAGATTGATTTGAGAAACATTCTGAACATTTCCAAAGAATGACTTAGCTACCAAGATCGCGAAACGTAAATCCATCAAACATATATGGGACATCATCAAAAGGTCAGCTACTGAACAAAATCCTGCATCGACAATACTTATAAAATAAGTAGCACGGTGAAATATTTATTAAGGGGTAGTAAGGGTGTAGTGATTACAACCGATTTTCTAATCAAAGGACCTACGTCTGGATGAAATGTCCTCCATGGGCATCTTTCTATGATGGGCTTATTCCGTATTAACGAAATTTTTAGAATAAACACGAAAAACTCTAAACTTCTATAGAGGTACCAAGTTATTATGGATTGTCCGTAATCTCAATACCGAAAAATATTTGTTTGTTTTTTAATTCCTTATTTGCGATTCAGTAGTAGTTTTATTATTTCTTTATAGTGACATTAAATTAATTTTTCGCTTGTAGTAACTTGGCGCCTCTGCGTCTAGACAGAGAAGCAGGAGCTACGGTCGAACCTAGTTCCGTCCGTCTATCAACTGTGAGTGAACTTTTCGACTTCTGGTGAAGTTATTCCTATAGGGTACTGCTAATGACTTGTTGAGTCGTGAAAATGCTACGTTCTGACTGACAAAGGTATTTCCAACATCGTATTAGAAGGTACCGCATGACTTTTGGTACGTTCATGTATACACTACAGGTTTTTTTTTTTTTTTTTTTTTTTTTTTTTTGAAAGACCGAAGTGAGACCAGGATTAGAACACAGATACTTTGACTTAACAGAACAACTGAACTAACTTGATTGATGTCGGATCGTCATCAGTGATATCATCATCGCTGTTATAAAATTTCAACCTTTTTCATCTCTTCTGTAAATATAGATGGATTTATCAACGGGCGAATTTTTATGCATTTAACTCCATGTATGGTTGAAGTAATTATTCTCAGTAATCATTGGCATCCAGTATTATGAAATTAAATAAATAAATAAAAATTCATCCATATTCGTGGAAAAGATGAAAAAAAATTCCAACTTTCATGTGATCTAATATTACTCTACAAATATAGACCATCTTGGCTCATTCCGTATAGTGTTGATTCGTTAAGCCGAAGTAAAGAGTTTCGAAAATCTGTAATTAAATGTACTTAATGAAATTTATTCTAAAAAATCAGTTCTCTCTACAAGCCAGCAGCATTCCAAGATGTATGTGGAATAAAAAAAAGGGAAATATTAATAACACCACATTTCTCTAAACACATGACTGCCGCTGATGGATATGTTCATTCGCTGAGCAATTGTTTTTATCACAATACACTTATATAATTTAAATTTATGTAATTAATAAATTTTTAGCTTTTTTTTTTCTTTTTTTAAAGTTTGAAGGTCATAAATAATGTTCATAAGATTTTTCTTTAGGTACACAATTTCATTTTAAGTTTCTATAAGTATTAAATTGGTAAATTCAAAAAACTGTACAGTAAAAATAACAATTTCACAATTTTATTCTTTTCAAAGGCGGTCAGAGGATTAAAGTTATAAATTTTATTCTAATAAAATTTCGGGTTAGGTTAAAATGGGTTGATTAATGTTGAGTTAGCGCTGCCTATCCGATAAAGATCTGAAATTCTATCCCTTTGACTATCTTGGAAAAAGGCAAAATTTATAACATGTTGTTTTCATTGTATATGGTTTTTATAATATATTTACAACAATTAAAATTTCAGCTTAAAATTAAAAATATAGCCATGCATTTAAAGATAAACCTTATGACTATTAAGTATGTTCTTCATACTTAAAAAACTATCTTATAATTCATAGTTATGCACTTTTGAATTTTAAGTGTATTATGAAAAAATAGTGATCAGTGTACAAAACATTCCATATCAGCCGCTCAGAAGCTTAATACACATTAACAGGTTAAAATAATTCTTTATTTTTACGATAAAATCATGATATGCACATACACAATTCACTATTCTCGAGCGCGTCGATTTTAACATCTTTGTTAAACCAATCTAAACTATGTCTGTTGGGGCTCGGTTGGCCGAAGATTGAAGGTTTAAACAATAATTATGCAGATCGAGGATCCTTGTTAATCTGTTCTAGCGCGAGTTAAAACAGAAGAGGAGTCATTCAATCTATGAAGAATCCAAATATGATGACATGTCTTTCAACCACCCTTGTGGTTGATCCTCAAATTGTCGTTAATAACCCACTAAGCAACTCTAACTTAGTCTTTATCCACTCAATTTCGATCGTTAGCAATACACTTATTTTAAACTAAATAAGGTTCAGTTTCAGATAAAAAACTTACAAATATCTCTCTATAACAGAATTTTCATTTGTTTCGTCTCATGTGGTAAATGTTTCGTAACAATATTTTTCTCCGTGTGATCAATATAAAAATTTTTCTTATGAAGAATGTATGATGAAAAAATTGAAATATAAAAAACAACTATCTTAACAAATAAAAGTAACACACATATATTTAAAATTTAAATGACTAACGAAATAATTTGAAAATTAATCTCTACTGTGCGTGGTGTTAGTAGTAGTTTGTGGATCACAACCGTTATTACATCAAGCAATCTGTAATTCAGTAAACTTTAGCTCTCTATGTGACAGTATCGCACTGCTACGTGTTTGTACAGATTCAAATGGGATGTTTTAATCATCCCCCCTACAGATCTGACAAAGCTCCTTCTGATTAATATCTGTTCATTCACATGAGAAATGGCTTGGTCCACAGCACTTCGCAGTCGATGACGAACTTTGAAATGCCATAACAGGCTGGTTACATTCACAGGTAGCTGAGTTTTATGTAGAAGGGATTTGTAAGCTCAGAAAACTCTTTGATACATTTGAATGTGCATGGTAACTATAATGATAATGAAAAATAGAGATCAGTTGTTCCTTTCAGATGTAAAAAAAAAATATATATATATATATATTGTAATATTTGTGCGGTTTCTTTCTTTCTTTTTTTTTTTTTTTATTATTATTATTTACAGGTAAACAGAGGTCAATTTCAGAATTTCTCTCATAAATAGATCTATACATTAGTTAGAATATAAATGACATAATTACATCAATATGAAACAATCTTACTAACGGTATAAACAGAACTTTGTGCTATAACGATAACAGAATAATCTATGTAAATAAAAGCACAAAGATAACAAAATGAAAGTGAGTACAGCTATTCAAATTTTTTCATGGAAGATTTTTTTGTTTTGTGGTAAGTTCTGGGATCATAAAGTAAAACTAGAAAGTTGTGGCTACCACATGACTTTCTTCTATATTTTCCCATGCAAATTCACTCAGTAAAAATTTTTTTATTAAAATGATTATTTTATAAAATTATCTTCCATGATAATGCAGTACGATTTACATATTAGAGAAGTAGTATAACACTAAATATCGAAAAAAAGCTCATTTTATTCTCAATATTACATAAAAAAAAAAAAAAAAAAAAAAAAAAAATGAAAAATGAAAAATGAAAAAAAAATTGATAACTTTGTTTTAAATTATCGCAGATCGATGGTTCAACCATTCATTTTAAAGGTATTGGCGAGCTCTTTTGAAAGATACACATCATGAATGGGGGAGGCGATGCTCCTATACATATACAAATTTGTTTTCTAGTTGACTATCTCTATTATAAATAATTCTGGCAAATTTCATAATGATTATTAAAAAATAATTCTCTTTATGCGCATTTATACATAAATTTATCCTATACCACCATGTTAAAAATTTAGAAAAAGCGGGATGGCAACGCAACCTGTAAGACAATTTTTACCAAAAGTAGATATGCACTAATTTATGCCAAGATGTAACTACATACCAATTTGTATGAAGTTCTGTGCAGTAGTTCCTGAGATACAGTTGCCACAAAATTTTGACTCACACACACACACACACAGACAGACAGACATTTTCTAAAAATGGTCAAATCGTATTCTACAGCTCTCAAAACGTGTAAATTCATCAAAAGCCAGATTGGTTGATTGGGTTTTACGTTGCACTAGTGCTGCGCAATGGGCAATTGGCGACGGTCTGGGATTCACCCCTAGAAGTGGCCCGGAGACATGCCAACACAATTTTGATTCTACACGGAGAGGGTGGCTTCCCCACTTCGATAACCCCCAGAGGTATAATTTTGATGGGAACATGGAGGATTTTGCGGCCACGACAGATTTTACGTGCACCAGTCACTATTATTGTACACGACGGTCTTTGGCCGGCTCGAGTACCGAACCCACAATCTTCCAATTACGAGCCCGGCGCTCTACCGACTGGGCTACCGCGGCCCTCAAAAACCAGAGGTCAAAAATTTTTACGAATTCCGTACTTTTTTCTATTGAATATAGAAGAAAGTAATAATCACATGCAGCAACGCACTGTAAAATAGCCAGAAGCTATAGACTTGCTCTTTTCATAATAAAATCATTTTTCATAGTTTTAATAAAAGTCATAGCTACTAAATCATTGAAAAATTAGTCAAAATAACCGGAAAATTCATACCAAAAAAAAAAAAAAAAAAAAAGCAAACAGAACTGCGGTGTAGCTTGAAGATATATAAATATAGCTTTGTAATTAAAACATACGATTGTATACCTACATTTTAATTATTGAGAAACCTTAATTTAATCGTAGCTTTAGATCTGTAACTTCACAATGGCGGCTCGTCGGCGATGTTTTGGGAGGGCTGCAGGATAGTGACTAAAAACAGTCTGTTAGCAGCATGGAAATATTTTTCTACTGATTGGATGTTAATATGTCAATATATTTACATTGATTCTCGAAATAAACGTATTAGCCAATAAGATGGATAAAGATTTTATCCTATGTACTTTTTCTAGACGTTTTTATATAGTATCCCACAAAGCTTAATTCATTAGCCGCTACTAGCAACCTGTATTCTCATTTGTAAAGTTAATTGTTAATATTTTTTGTACTTTAAGTTGCATAAAATTTTAACATTATGTATTCTGATTCATTTAAAAATTAATACAATATTCTGTTTTTACCTTTAACTACAACTTCAATTGCATGATGTACTCCGAATCCTGTAATACATTTATAAATTCCACTGTCTTCTTCTTGGGCAACAGTTACAGTCAAGCTGACTCTGTTTATGCTTTCTGTGTGAATGAACTCTCTGAAATTTTCATTTACTCCTGTATATGTCACATTCCACGAAGGTTGTTTCCAAATATTTTGAGGATATATACAATGTAGAGTAAAAGTAGATCTAGGATGCACAATTAGTTCACCTCCAGTACCAGTTCCCATATGGCTGTTTGGTTTGTCAACATTGGGCGGTTCAATAAATATGGGTGGCGTGAGATTCTGAAGCTCTTTAACTAAACGATATATATAGAGAGAGAAAACAAAAATTATTATCATTAGTTGTGCAAATTTGTAATATAAAACATTAATATTTATAATGCAGTAAAACTTGTATAAAACATTATTGGCAGTATTGTATAGAATTTTGGAAGTGACAGGGAGGTTAATTTTGTAAACTTAGTATCGGAAACAAATACAAAGTTGAAAAGCTACTTCATACAGCATACATACTAGGCATGCCGGTTAATAATGCAGATTTTGTAAGCCAAGAAAACACGATAATTTTAACAAACTGTGCTTTATACAATGTAATGTCCATCCCAAGCGACATATGTCTTCCATCTTTCGGTTAATTTGTGGATATCTCCTAATTGAACTTTGCATTTTGGTAAACAAACCATTCAGAGTCTCACTTAATTCTTCATACGTTGTAAATTGCTGCTTAGAAAGTGAGTGTGGTATCGTGCAGAACAAGTAGTAATTTGAAGGGGCAAGGTCTGGTAAATACAGCGGGTGAGCTAATATTTCCAAGTAAATTTCTCTAACATACATTTAACAAGTTTTGAATTGTATGATGGTGCGTTATCATGAAGCAAAATTACATTGCCTATTATGGTCATTTAACGATCAAAGCATGGTTCAAACTGACTATTCGTTGTCAGTATCGATCACTGTTAACAGTTTCACCGGGTTTTAGCAGCTCATAATGCTTGCAGTTGTTCGTCTTCAAACTTTTTCGGTTGACCTGGCTGTTCGTTGTTGTTCACATCAAAATCATCTCTTTTAAAGCGTTTAAACCCTTATCCACACATATCTTGAGATGGAGCATGCTCCTCATAAGTTTCCCAAAGTATATGATAACTTTCAGCAGCACTTTTCTTCAATATAAAGTAATGTATCAACACCTCCCGCATATGCTCTTTTTTTTGGGATAAACTTTGCCATGTTTTTGAGCTTAAATATATCTATAAAATTAACAGCTTCGCCCCTACTTGACTTTTGAGAATTTGAAGCTTCTTGTCATTGGAACGAAATAGCCCTCACATCACCTCACATCTAATGCGTTCTGCTGCAACTCCATCAATTGAAAACGATCCGCATTATTAACCAGAACTTCTAGTACACATACCCATTTTGTTTGTATAATTAGTTTGGTGTATGAAGAAGCTTCAGAGATTACTAATTAAAACACAATTTGCAAAATCACAGTTACACATTATAAATAAAACTATGAATAGATTATAAGATCGTTCGATACAAAACATACCTGGTAACATCTATAACTTATTCTGGAGTTCTGTTAGTCCCGCCCTATTAACACGCTTTTATTAGCTTCACATGTATGTATGTATGTATGTATGTATGTATGTTTGTATGTATGTTTATATGTTTGTAACCACTCTGGGAGCAAACAAAAAAACTATATTGTAAAAAAAAGACTTTCCCTACGTGAACACCGTTGCGTTGAGGTATAGCTACGCGCTACGAACCTAAAGGTCTAGCGTTCGATCCCAGTCAGGGAAGATTTTTTAAAAGTGGTTTTTGTTTAATTCTGAATTATTTTAATTAAAGATTTAAGTGTATGTAAATATTATGGTGTTTAACTCACACGATTTTCTCTTACCTTGCATTTTAATACTAAGATAGATATTTTGTGCCTTTTAGTTCACATTTCTATAAAAGCGTGTTCTTTAATTTTTTTAAACTATATAATATTATTAGCTTCACCTGTATGTATGTTTGTATGTATGTTTGTAACTGCTCTGGGAGCAAACAAAAAATTTATACAATTTTTAATAAAATCACACAATAACTGTGGAAGGAAATCGTATTTATTGAAATTTAATTTTTCCGACTGAGTGAAAATAATGCCTGGACCGGGACTCGAACCACGGATCTTTGACTTACAAGGTCAAAGCTCTACCAACTGAGCTATCCAGGCCGACATTCCGGTCAGCATTACTCACTCAGACAACCTTATAGGCTGAAACAATCTGGTCTATCATTTAGATAGCTCAACAGAAATAAGCCGCAGGAAATGGAAAACACCATTAAACAATGGGAGAAAGAAATACAAATTGTATTCTATGGAAAAATTTGTTTACATAATTACTCATTACCCAATGAATATTTTTCAATTCTGTTTTCGCATTTAGAAAATTCTTAAGCGTTAAATTAGTACTTGTTTTCCAAAAATTGATTTTTTAAAATTTTAGTATTTCATTTTACGATTAGAAAATGAGAAAAATGCATTTTGTGAAAAATCGCATTTTTGAACTCAAAATTAAAATGTGAAAATTAAAAAAAAATGAATTTTTCAAAAATGAGTACTCATTTAACCGTTATGAATTTTCTGACTGCGAAAACAGAATTTAAAAATATTCATTAGGTAATATGTAATTGTAGCAACAAATTTTCCCATAGAATAACATGGGCGAAGGCTGCCGGCGAGATTAGCTATTGTCCCCTCTTAAAACTTGTTATAGGCTTTTAATTCAAACATATTTTTATTTCTTTATTAAGATTTGTAAGTTCATAAGGTGTTTTTTACAAAAAGAACGTTGCAACGTGGTTGAAATAATTGGATCTTCAAATTAAATACGCAGCATGAGTAAAAACCCTTATGAAATTTCAACTCCGGAAAATACCTAAAATCTTGTTTTTGCTGACGATTTGCTTAATTTTTACTCTATTCAAAGGAACTTTTGATAAAAGTTGCCCAATATATCTAGCTTTCAACTTATGTAATAAAAAAAAAATCTCTATCATTTGCGCATGCGCAGTAAAAAAAAAAAAAAATATTTACTTTAAATGCTTATATCTCAGCAAATATTACATGGTGAAATTTATGTTTCAGAATAATGTTTATCTTATGTTTTGTCAATTTTTCTGCAAGTTTTGTAAAGTTTTATGGAAATCCGTTCTAGTTATATGCAAAAAAC
>CAWVNO010001302.1:0-16000 GCA_963930645.1 Salticus scenicus
TGCTCAGCAGCCATCGCAAGACGATAGCATCCATCGCAAGACGACAGCAGCCATCGCAAGACGACAGCAGCCATCGCAAGACGACAGCAGCCATCGCAAGACGATAGACAGCGTCAGGCGGGGAGTTTGACTGGGGCGCCATAATTGCCTATATAATTAGGGAAACGGCTCTTTCCGTAAGGTCGTGCTCAGCAGCCATCGCAAGACGATAGCATCCATCGCAAGACGATAGCATCCATCGCAAGATGACAGCAGCCATCGCAAGACGATAGACAGCGTCAGGCGGGGAGTTTGACTGGGGCGCCATAATTTCCTATATAATTAGGGAAACGGCTCTTTCCGTAAGGTCGTGCTCATCAGCCATCGCAAGACGATAGCATCCATCGCAAGACGACAGCAGCCATCGCAAGACGACAGCAGCCATCGCAAGACGACAGTAGCCATCGCAAGACGACAGCAGCCATCGCAAGACGACAGCAGCCATCGCAAGACGATAGACAGCGTCAGGCGGGGAGTTTGACTGGGGCGCCATAATTGCCTATATAATTAGGGAAACGGCTCTTTCCGTAAGGTCGTGCTCAGCAGCCATCGCAAGACGATAGTATCCATCGCAAGACGAAAGCATCCATCGCAAGACGACAGCATCCATCGCAAGACGACAGCATCCATCGCAAGACGACAGCATCCATCGCAAGACGACAGCAGCCATCGCAAGACGACAGCAGCCATCGCAAGACGACAGCAGCCATCGCAAGACGATAGCATCCATCGCAAGACGACAGCAGCCATCGCAAGATGATAGACAGCTTCAGGCGGGGAGTTTGACTGGGGCGCAATAATTGCCTATATAATTAGGGAAACGGCTCTTTCCGTAAGGTCGTGCTCAGTAGCCATCGCAAGAGGATAGCATCCATCGCAAGACGATAGCATCCATCGCAAGACGATAGCATCTATCGCAAGACGACAGCAGCCATCGCAAGATGATAGACAGCGTCAGGCGGGGAGTTTGACTGGGGCGCAATAATTGCCTATATAATTAGGGAAACGGCTCTTTCCGTAAGGTCGTGCTCAGCAGCCATCGCAAGACGATAGCATCCATCGCAAGACGACAGCAGCCATCGCAAGACGACAGCAGCCATCGCAAGATGACAGCAGCCATCGCAAGACGACAGCAGCCATCGCAAGACGACCGCAGCCATCGCAAGACGATAGACAGCGTCAGGCGGGGAGTTTGACTGGGGCGCCATAATTGCCTATATAATTAGGGAAACGGCTCTTTCCGTAAGGTCGTGCTCAGCAGCCATCGCAAGACGATAGCATCCATCGCAAGACGATAGCATCCATCGCAAGACGACAGCAGCCATCGCAAGACGATAGACAGCGTCAGGCGGGGAGTTTGGGGCGCCATAATTTCCTATATAATTAGGGAAACGGCTCTTTCCGTAAGGTCGTGCTCAGCAGCCATCGCAAGACGATAGCATCCATCGCAAGACGACAGCATCCATCGCAAGACGACAGCATCCATCGCAAGACGACAGCAGCCATCGCAAGACGACAGCAGCCATCGCAAGACGACAGCAGCCATCGCAAGACGATAGACAGCGTCAGGCGGGGAGTTTGACTGGGGCGCCATAATTGCCTATATAATTAGGGAAACGGCTCTTTCCGTAAGGTCGTGCTCAGCAGCCATCGCAAGACGATAGCATCCATCGCAAGACGATAGCATCCATCGCAAGACGACAGCAGCCATCCCAAGACGATAGACAGCGTCAGGCGGGGAGTTTGACTGGGGCGCCATAATTTCCTATATAATTAGGGAAACGGCTCTTTCCGTAAGGTCGTGCTCAGCAGCCATCGCAAGACGATAGCATCCATCGCAAGACGAAAGCTTCCATCGCAAGACGACAGCATCCATCGCAAGACGACAGCATCCATCGCAAGACGACAGCAGCCATCGCAAGACGACAGCAGCCATCGCAAGACGATAGACAGCGTCAGGCGGGGAGTTTGACTGGGGCGCCATAATTGCCTATATAATTAGGGAAACGGCTCTTTCCGTAAGGTCGTGCTCAGCAGCCATCGCAAGACGATAGCATCCATCGCAAGACGATAGCATCCATCGCAAGACGACAGCAGCCATCCCAAGACGATAGACAGCGTCAGGCGGGGAGTTTGACTGGGGCGCCATAATTTCCTATATAATTAGGGAAACGGCTCTTTCCGTAAGGTCGTGCTCAGCAGCCATCGCAAGACGATAGCATCCATCGCAAGACGAAAGCTTCCATCGCAAGACGACAGCATCCATCGCAAGACGACAGCATCCATCGCAAGACGACAGCAGCCATCGCAAGACGACAGCAGCCATCGCAGGACGATAGACAGCGTCAGGCGGGGAGTTTGACTGGGGCGCCATAATTTTCTATATAATTAGGGAAACGGCTCTTTCCGTAAGGTCGTGCTCAGCAGCCATCGCAAGACGATAGCATCCATCGCAAGACGATAGCATCCATCGCAAGACGATAGCATCCATCGCAAGGCGACAGCAGCCATCGCAAGCCGACAGCAGCCATCGCAAGACGACAGTAGCCATCGCAAGACGACAGCAGCCATCGCAAGACGACAGCAGCCATCGCAAGACGATAGACAGCGTCAGGCGGGGAGTTTGACTGGGGCGCCATAATTTCCTATATAATTAGGGAAACGGCTCTTTCCGTAAGGTCGTGCTCAGCAGCCATCGCAAGACGATAGCATCCATCGCAAGACGATAGCATCCATCGCAAGGCGACAGCAGCCATCGCAAGACGACAGCAGCCATCGCAAGACGACAGCAGCCAACGCAAGACGACAGCAGCCATCGCAAGACGATAGACAGCGTCAGGCGGGGAGTTTGACTGGGGCGCCATAATTGCCTATATAATTAGGGAAACGGCTCTTTCCGTAAGGTCGTGCTCAGCAGCCATCGCAAGACGATAGCATCCATCGCAAGACGATAGCATACTTCGCAAGACGACAGCATCCATCGCAAGACGACAGCAGCCATCGCAAGACGACAGCATCCATCGCAAGACGACAGCAGCCATCGCAAGACGACAGCAGCCATCTCAAGACGATAGCATCCATCGCAAGACGACAGCAGCAATCGCAAGATGATAGACAGCTTCAGGCGGGGAGTTTGACTGGGGCGCAATAATTGCCTATATAATTAGGGAAACGGCTCTTTCCGTAAGGTCGTGCTCAGCAGCCATCGCAAGACGATAGCATCCATCGCAAGACGATAGCATCCATCGCAAGACGACAGCAGCCATCGCAAGATGATAGACAGCGTCAGGCGGGGAGTTTGACTGGGGCGCAATAATTGCCTATATAATTAGGGAAACGGCTCTTTCCGTAAGGTCGTGCTCAGCAGCCATCGCAAGACGATAGCATCCATCGCAAGACGACAGCAGCCATCGCAAGACGACAGCAGCCATCGCAAGACGACAGCAGCCATCGCAAGACGACAGCAGCCATCGCAAGACGATAGACAGCGTCAGGCGGGGAGTTTGACTGGGGCGCCATAATTGCCTATATAATTAGGGAAACGGCTCTTTCCGTAAGGTCGTGCTCAGCAGCCATCGCAAGACGATAGCATCCATCGCAAGACGATAGCATCCATCGCAAGGCGACAGCAGCCATCGCAAGACGACAGCAGCCATCGCAAGACGACAGCAGCCAACGCAAGACGACAGCAGCCATCGCAAGACGATAGACAGCGTCAGGCGGGGAGTTTGACTGGGGCGCCATAATTGCCTATATAATTAGGGAAACGGCTCTTTCCGTAAGGTCGTGCTCAGCAGCCATCGCAAGACGATAGCATCCATCGCAAGACGATAGCATACTTCGCAAGACGACAGCATCCATCGCAAGACGACAGCAGCCATCGCAAGACGACAGCATCCATCGCAAGACGACAGCAGCCATCGCAAGACGACAGCAGCCATCGCAAGACGACAGCAGCCATCTCAAGACGATAGCATCCATCGCAAGACGACAGCAGCAATCGCAAGATGATAGACCGCTTCAGGCGGGGAGTTTGACTGGGGCGCAATAATTGCCTATATAATTAGGGAAACGGCTCTTTCCGTAAGGTCGTGCTCAGCAGCCATCGCAAGACGATAGCATCCATCGCAAGACGATAGCATCCATCGCAAGACGACAGCAGCCATCGCAAGATGATAGACAGCGTCAGGCGGGGAGTTTGACTGGGGCGCAATAATTGCCTATATAATTAGGGAAACGGCTCTTTCCGTAAGGTCGTGCTCAGCAGCCATCGCAAGACGATAGCATCCATCGCAAGACGACAGCAGCCATCGCAAGACGACAGCAGCCATCGCAAGACGACAGCAGCCATCGCAAGACGATAGACAGCGTCAGGCGGGGAGTTTGACTGGGGCGCCATAATTGCCTATATAATTAGGGAAACGGCTCTTTCCGTAAGGTCGTGCTCAGCAGCCATCGCAAGACGATAGCATCCATCGCAAGACGATAGCATCCATCGCAAGATGACAGCAGCCATCGCAAGACGATAGACAGCGTCAGGCGGGGAGTTTGACTGGGGCGCCATAATTTCCTATATAATTAGGGAAACGGCTCTTTCCGTAAGGTCGTGCTCATCAGCCATCGCAAGACGATAGCATCCATCGCAAGACGACAGCAGCCATCGCAAGACGACAGCAGCCATCGCAAGACGACAGTAGCCATCGCAAGACGACAGCAGCCATCGCAAGACGACAGCAGCCATCGCAAGACGATAGACAGCGTCAGGCGGGGAGTTTGACTGGGGCGCCATAATTGCCTATATAATTAGGGAAACGGCTCTTTCCGTAAGGTCGTGCTCAGCAGCCATCGCAAGACGATAGTATCCATCGCAAGACGAAAGCATCCATCGCAAGACGACAGCATCCATCGCAAGACGACAGCATCCATCGCAAGACGACAGCATCCATCGCAAGACGACAGCAGCCATCGCAAGACGACAGCAGCCATCGCAAGACGACAGCAGCCATCGCAAGACGATAGCATCCATCGCAAGACGACAGCAGCCATCGCAAGATGATAGACAGCTTCAGGCGGGGAGTTTGACTGGGGCGCAATAATTGCCTATATAATTAGGGAAACGGCTCTTTCCGTAAGGTCGTGCTCAGTAGCCATCGCAAGAGGATAGCATCCATCGCAAGACGATAGCATCCATCGCAAGACGATAGCATCTATCGCAAGACGACAGCAGCCATCGCAAGATGATAGACAGCGTCAGGCGGGGAGTTTGACTGGGGCGCAATAATTGCCTATATAATTAGGGAAACGGCTCTTTCCGTAAGGTCGTGCTCAGCAGCCATCGCAAGACGATAGCATCCATCGCAAGACGACAGCAGCCATCGCAAGACGACAGCAGCCATCGCAAGATGACAGCAGCCATCGCAAGACGACAGCAGCCATCGCAAGACGACCGCAGCCATCGCAAGACGATAGACAGCGTCAGGCGGGGAGTTTGACTGGGGCGCCATAATTGCCTATATAATTAGGGAAACGGCTCTTTCCGTAAGGTCGTGCTCAGCAGCCATCGCAAGACGATAGCATCCATCGCAAGACGATAGCATCCATCGCAAGACGACAGCAGCCATCGCAAGACGATAGACAGCGTCAGGCGGGGAGTTTGGGGCGCCATAATTTCCTATATAATTAGGGAAACGGCTCTTTCCGTAAGGTCGTGCTCAGCAGCCATCGCAAGACGATAGCATCCATCGCAAGACGATAGCATCCATCGCAAGACGATAGCATCCATCGCAAGGCGACAGCAGCCATCGCAAGCCGACAGCAGCCATCGCAAGACGACAGTAGCCATCGCAAGACGACAGCAGCCATCGCAAGACGACAGCAGCCATCGCAAGACGATAGACAGCGTCAGGCGGGGAGTTTGACTGGGGCGCCATAATTTCCTATATAATTAGGGAAACGGCTCTTTCCGTAAGGTCGTGCTCAGCAGCCATCGCAAGACGATAGCATCCATCGCAAGACGATAGCATCCATCGCAAGGCGACAGCAGCCATCGCAAGACGACAGCAGCCATCGCAAGACGACAGCAGCCAACGCAAGACGACAGCAGCCATCGCAAGACGATAGACAGCGTCAGGCGGGGAGTTTGACTGGGGCGCCATAATTGCCTATATAATTAGGGAAACGGCTCTTTCCGTAAGGTCGTGCTCAGCAGCCATCGCAAGACGATAGCATCCATCGCAAGACGATAGCATACTTCGCAAGACGACAGCATCCATCGCAAGACGACAGCAGCCATCGCAAGACGACAGCATCCATCGCAAGACGACAGCAGCCATCGCAAGACGACAGCAGCCATCTCAAGACGATAGCATCCATCGCAAGACGACAGCAGCAATCGCAAGATGATAGACAGCTTCAGGCGGGGAGTTTGACTGGGGCGCAATAATTGCCTATATAATTAGGGAAACGGCTCTTTCCGTAAGGTCGTGCTCAGCAGCCATCGCAAGACGATAGCATCCATCGCAAGACGATAGCATCCATCGCAAGACGACAGCAGCCATCGCAAGATGATAGACAGCGTCAGGCGGGGAGTTTGACTGGGGCGCAATAATTGCCTATATAATTAGGGAAACGGCTCTTTCCGTAAGGTCGTGCTCAGCAGCCATCGCAAGACGATAGCATCCATCGCAAGACGACAGCAGCCATCGCAAGACGACAGCAGCCATCGCAAGACGACAGCAGCCATCGCAAGACGACAGCAGCCATCGCAAGACGATAGACAGCGTCAGGCGGGGAGTTTGACTGGGGCGCCATAATTGCCTATATAATTAGGGAAACGGCTCTTTCCGTAAGGTCGTGCTCAGCAGCCATCGCAAGACGATAGCATCCATCGCAAGACGATAGCATCCATCGCAAGGCGACAGCAGCCATCGCAAGACGACAGCAGCCATCGCAAGACGACAGCAGCCAACGCAAGACGACAGCAGCCATCGCAAGACGATAGACAGCGTCAGGCGGGGAGTTTGACTGGGGCGCCATAATTGCCTATATAATTAGGGAAACGGCTCTTTCCGTAAGGTCGTGCTCAGCAGCCATCGCAAGACGATAGCATCCATCGCAAGACGATAGCATACTTCGCAAGACGACAGCATCCATCGCAAGACGACAGCAGCCATCGCAAGACGACAGCATCCATCGCAAGACGACAGCAGCCATCGCAAGACGACAGCAGCCATCGCAAGACGACAGCAGCCATCTCAAGACGATAGCATCCATCGCAAGACGACAGCAGCAATCGCAAGATGATAGACCGCTTCAGGCGGGGAGTTTGACTGGGGCGCAATAATTGCCTATATAATTAGGGAAACGGCTCTTTCCGTAAGGTCGTGCTCAGCAGCCATCGCAAGACGATAGCATCCATCGCAAGACGATAGCATCCATCGCAAGACGACAGCAGCCATCGCAAGATGATAGACAGCGTCAGGCGGGGAGTTTGACTGGGGCGCAATAATTGCCTATATAATTAGGGAAACGGCTCTTTCCGTAAGGTCGTGCTCAGCAGCCATCGCAAGACGATAGCATCCATCGCAAGACGACAGCAGCCATCGCAAGACGACAGCAGCCATCGCAAGACGACAGCAGCCATCGCAAGACGATAGACAGCGTCAGGCGGGGAGTTTGACTGGGGCGCCATAATTGCCTATATAATTAGGGAAACGGCTCTTTCCGTAAGGTCGTGCTCAGCAGCCATCGCAAGACGATAGCATCCATCGCAAGACGATAGCATCCATCGCAAGATGACAGCAGCCATCGCAAGACGATAGACAGCGTCAGGCGGGGAGTTTGACTGGGGCGCCATAATTTCCTATATAATTAGGGAAACGGCTCTTTCCGTAAGGTCGTGCTCATCAGCCATCGCAAGACGATAGCATCCATCGCAAGACGACAGCAGCCATCGCAAGACGACAGCAGCCATCGCAAGACGACAGTAGCCATCGCAAGACGACAGCAGCCATCGCAAGACGACAGCAGCCATCGCAAGACGATAGACAGCGTCAGGCGGGGAGTTTGACTGGGGCGCCATAATTGCCTATATAATTAGGGAAACGGCTCTTTCCGTAAGGTCGTGCTCAGCAGCCATCGCAAGACGATAGTATCCATCGCAAGACGAAAGCATCCATCGCAAGACGACAGCATCCATCGCAAGACGACAGCATCCATCGCAAGACGACAGCATCCATCGCAAGACGACAGCAGCCATCGCAAGACGACAGCAGCCATCGCAAGACGACAGCAGCCATCGCAAGACGATAGCATCCATCGCAAGACGACAGCAGCCATCGCAAGATGATAGACAGCTTCAGGCGGGGAGTTTGACTGGGGCGCAATAATTGCCTATATAATTAGGGAAACGGCTCTTTCCGTAAGGTCGTGCTCAGTAGCCATCGCAAGAGGATAGCATCCATCGCAAGACGATAGCATCCATCGCAAGACGATAGCATCTATCGCAAGACGACAGCAGCCATCGCAAGATGATAGACAGCGTCAGGCGGGGAGTTTGACTGGGGCGCAATAATTGCCTATATAATTAGGGAAACGGCTCTTTCCGTAAGGTCGTGCTCAGCAGCCATCGCAAGACGATAGCATCCATCGCAAGACGACAGCAGCCATCGCAAGACGACAGCAGCCATCGCAAGATGACAGCAGCCATCGCAAGACGACAGCAGCCATCGCAAGACGACCGCAGCCATCGCAAGACGATAGACAGCGTCAGGCGGGGAGTTTGACTGGGGCGCCATAATTGCCTATATAATTAGGGAAACGGCTCTTTCCGTAAGGTCGTGCTCAGCAGCCATCGCAAGACGATAGCATCCATCGCAAGACGATAGCATCCATCGCAAGACGACAGCAGCCATCGCAAGACGATAGACAGCGTCAGGCGGGGAGTTTGGGGCGCCATAATTTCCTATATAATTAGGGAAACGGCTCTTTCCGTAAGGTCGTGCTCAGCATCCATCGCAAGACGACAGCATCCATCGCAAGACGACAGCATCCATCGCAAGACGACAGCAGCCATCGCAAGACGACAGCAGCCATCGCAAGACGACAGCAGCCATCGCAAGACGATAGACAGCGTCAGGCGGGGAGTTTGACTGGGGCGCCATAATTGCCTATATAATTAGGGAAACGGCTCTTTCCGTAAGGTCGTGCTCAGCAGCCATCGCAAGACGATAGCATCCATCGCAAGACGATAGCATCCATCGCAAGACGACAGCAGCCATCCCAAGACGATAGACAGCGTCAGGCGGGGAGTTTGACTGGGGCGCCATAATTTCCTATATAATTAGGGAAACGGCTCTTTCCGTAAGGTCGTGCTCAGCAGCCATCGCAAGACGATAGCATCCATCGCAAGACGAAAGCTTCCATCGCAAGACGACAGCATCCATCGCAAGACGACAGTAGCCATCGCAAGACGACAGCAGCCATTGCAAGACGACAGCAGCCATCGCAAGACGATAGACAGCGTCAGGCGGGGAGTTTGACTGGGGCGCCATAATTTCCTATATAATTAGGGAAACGGCTCTTTCCGTAAGGTCGTGCTCAGCAGCCATCGCAAGACGATAGCATCCATCGCAAGACGAGAGCATCCATCGCAAGACGACAGCATCCATCGCAAGACGATAGCAGCCATCGCAAGACGACAGCATCCATCGCAAGACGACAGCAGCCATCGCAAGACGATAGACAGCGTCAGGCGGGGAGTTTGACTGGGGCGCCATAATTTCCTATATAATTAGGGAAACGGCTCTTTCCGTAAGGTCGTGCTCAGCAGCCATCGCAAGACGATAGCATCCATCGCAAGACGACAGCATCCATCGCAAGACGACAGCATCCATCGCAAGACGACAGCAGCCATCGCAAGACGACAGCAGCCATCGCAAGACTACAGCAGCCATCGCAAGACGATAGACAGCGTCAGGCGGGGAGTTTGACTGGGGCGCCATAATTGCCTATATAATTAGGGAAACGGCTCTTTCCGTAAGGTCGTGCTCAGCAGCCATCGCAAGACGATAGCATCCATCGCAAGACGATAGCATCCATCGCAAGACGACAGCAGCCATCCCAAGACGATAGACAGCGTCAGGCGGGGAGTTTGACTGGGGCGCCATAATTTCCTATATAATTAGGGAAACGGCTCTTTCCGTAAGGTCGTGCTCAGCAGCCATCGCAAGACGATAGCATCCATCGCAAGACGAAAGCTTCCATCGCAAGACGACAGCATCCATCGCAAGACGACAGTAGCCATCGCAAGACGACAGCAGCCATTGCAAGACGACAGCAGCCATCGCAAGACGATAGACAGCGTCAGGCGGGTAGTTTGACTGGGGCGCCATAATTTCCTATATAATTAGGGAAACGGCTCTTTCCGTAAGGTCGTGCTCAGCAGCCATCGCAAGACGATAGCATCCATCGCAAGACGAGAGCATCCATCGCAAGACGACAGCATCCATCGCAAGACGATAGCATCCATCGCAAGACGACAGCATCCATCGCAAGACGACAGCAGCCATCGCAAGACGATAGACAGCGTCAGGCGGGGAGTTTGACTGGGGCGCCATAATTTCCTATATAATTAGGGAAACGGCTCTTTCCGTAAGGTCGTTCTCAGCAGCCATCGCAAGACGACAGCATCCATCGCAAGACGACAGCATCCATCGCAAGACGACAGCAGCCATCGCAAGACGACAGCAGCCATCGCAAGACAATAGACAGCGTCAGGCGGGGAGTTTGGGGCGCCATAATTTCCTATATAATTAGGGAAACGGCTCTTTCCGTAAGGTCTTGCTCAGCAGCCATCGCAAGACGATAGCATCCATCGCAAGACGAGAGCAGCCATCGCAAGACGACAGCATGCATCGCAAGACGACAGCATCCATCGCAAGACGACAGCAGCCATCGCAAGACGACAGCAGCCATCGCAAGACAGGAAACGGCTCTTTCCGTAACGTCGTGCTCAGCAGCCATCGCAAGACGACAGCATCCATCGCAAGACGACAGCATCCATCGCAAGACGACAGCATCCATCGGAAGACGACAACATACATCGCAAGACGACAGCAGCCATCGCAAGACTACAGCAGCCATCGCAAGACGATAGACAGCGTCTGGCGGGGAGTTTGACTGCTGCGCCATAATTTCCTATATTATTAGGGAAACGGCTCTTTCCGTAAGGTCGTGCTCAGCAGCCATCGCAAGACGACAGCATCCATCGCAAGAGGACAGCAGCAATCGCAAGACGACAGCAGCCATCGCAAGACGACAGCATGCATCGCAAGACGACAGCATCCATCGCAAGACGACAGCAGCAATCGCAAGACGACAGCAGCCATCGCAAGACGACAGCAGCCATCGCAAGACGATAGACAGCGTCAGGCAGGGAGTTTGACTGGGGCGCCATAATTGCCTATATAATTAGGGAAACGGCTCTTTCCGTAAGGCAGTGCTCAGCAGCCATCGCAAGACGATAGCATCCATCGCAAGACGATAGCATCCATCGCAAGACGACAGCATCCATCGCAAGACGACAGCAGCCATCGCTAGACGATAGACAGCGTCAGGCGGGGAGTTTGACTGGGGCACCATAATTTCCTATATAATTAGGGAAACGGCTCTTTCCGTAAGGTCGTGCTCAGCAGCCATCGCAAGACGATAGCATCCATCGCAAGACGACAGCATCCATCGCAAGACGACAGCAGTCATCGCAAGACGACAGCAGCCATCGCAAGACGACAGCAGCCATGGCAAGACGATAGACAGCGTCAGGCGTGGAGTTTGACTGGGGCGCCATAATTTCCTATATAATTAGGGAAACGGCTCTTTCCGTAAGGTCGTGCTCAGCAGCCATCGCAAGACGATCACATCCATCGCAGGACGACAGCAGCCATCGCAAGACGATAGACATCGTCAGGCGGGGAGTTTGACTGGGGCGACATAATTTCCTATATAATTAGGGAAACGGCTCTTTCCGTAAGGTCGTGCTCAGCAGCCATCGCAAGAAGATAGCATCCATCGCAAGACGACAGCAGCCATCGCAAGACGACAGCAGCCATCGCAAGACGATAGACAGCGTCAGGCGGGGAGTTTGACTGGGGCGCCATAATTGCCTATATAATTAGGGAAACGGCTCTTTTCGTAAGGTCGTGCTCAGCAGCCATCGCAAGACGATAGCATCCATCGCAAGACGATAGCATCCATCGCAAGACGACAGCATCCATCGCAAGACGGCAGTAGCCATCGCAAGACGATAGACAGCGTCAGGCGGGGAGTTTGACTGGGGCGCCATAATTTCCTATATAATTAGGGAAACGGCTCTTTCCGTAAGGTCGTTCTCAGCAGCCATCGCAAGACGACAGCATCCATCGCAAGACGACAGCATCCATCGCAAGACGACAGCAGCCATCGCAAGACGACAGCAGCCATCGCAAGACGATAGACAGCGTCAGGCGGGGAGTTTGGGGCGCCATAATTTCCTATATAATTAGGGAAACGGCTCTTTCCGTAAGGTCTTGCTCAGCAGCCATCGCAAGACGATAGCATCCATCGCAAGACGAGAGCAGCCATCGCAAGACGACAGCATACATCGCAAGACGACAGCATCCATCGCAAGACGACAGCAGCCATCGCAAGACGACAGCAGCCATCGCAAGACAGGAAACGGCTCTTTCCGTAAGGTCGTGCTCAGCAGCCATCGCAAGACGACAGCATCCATCGCAAGACGACAGCATCCATCGCAAGACGACAGCATCCATCGCAAGACGACAACATACATCGCTAGACGACAGCAGCCATCGCAAGACGACAGCATCCATCGCAAGACGACAGCAGCCATCGCAAGACGACAGCATCCATCGCAAGACGACAGCAGCCATCGCAAGACGACAGCAGCCATCGCAAGACGACAGCAGCCATCGCAAGACGATAGACAGCGTCAGGCGGGGAGTTTCACTGGGGCGCTATAATTGCCTATATAATTAGGGAAACGGCTCTTTCCGTAAGGTCGTGCTCAGCAGCCATCGCAAGACGATAGCATCCATCGCAGGACGATAGCATCCATCGCAAGACGACAGCAGCCATCGCAAGATGATAGACAGCGTCAGGCGGGGAGTTTGACTGGGGCGCAATAATTGCCTATATAATTAGGGAAACGGCTCTTTCCGTAAGGTCGTGCTCAGCATCCATCGCAAGACGATAGCATCCATTGCAAGACGACAGCATCCATCGCAAGACGACAGCAGCCATCGCGAGACGACAGCAGCCATCGCAAGACGACAGCAGCCATCGCAAGACGACAGCAGCCATCGCAAGACGACAGCAGCCATCGCAAGACGATAGACAGCGTCAGGCGGGGAGTTTGACTGGGGCGCCATAATTTCCTTATTAGTGAAACGGCTCTTTCCGTAAGGTCGTGCTCAGCAGCCATCGCAAGACGATAGCATCCATCGCAAGACGATAGCATCCATCGCAAGGCGACAGCAGCCATCGCAAGACGACAGCAGCCATCGCAAGACGACAGCAGCCATCGCAAGACGACAGCAGCCATCGCAAGACGATAGACAGCGTCAGGCGGGGAGTTTGACTGGGGCGCCATAATTTCCTATATAATTAGGGAAACGGCTCTTTCCGTAAGGTCGTGCTCAGCAGCCATCGCAAGACGATAGCATCCATCGCAAGACGATAGCATCCATCGCAAGGCGACAGCAGCCATCGCAAGACGACAGCAGCCATCGCAAGACGACAGCAGCCATCGCAAGATGACAGCAGCCATCGCAAGACGATAGACAGCGTCAGGCGGGGAGTTTGACTGGGGCGCCATAATTGCCTATATAATTAGGGAAACGGCTCTTTCCGTAAGGTCGTGCTCAGCAGCCATCGCAAGACGATAGCATCCATCGGAAGACGACAGCATCCATCGCAAGACGACAGCAGCCATCGCAAGACGACAGCAGCCATCGCAAGACGACAGCAGCCATCGCAAGACGATAGACAGCGTCAGGCGTGGAGTTCGACTGGGGCGCCATAATTTCCTATATAATTAGGGAAACGGCTCTTTCCGTAAGGTCGTGCTCAGCAGCCATCGCAAGACGACAGCATCCATCGCAGGACGACAGCAGCCATCGCAAGACGATAGACATCGTCAGGCGGGGAGTTTGACTGGGGCGCCATAATTTCCTATATAATTAGGGAAACGGCTCTTTCCGTAAGGTCGTGCTCAGCAGCCATCGCAAGAAGATAGCATCCATCGCAAGACGACAGCAGCCATCGCAAGACGATAGACAGCGTCAGGCGGGGAGTTTGACTGGGGCGCCATTATTGCCTATATAAATAGGGAAACGGCTCTTTTCGTAAGGTCGTGCTCAGCAGCCATCGCAAGACGATAGCATCCATCGCAAGACGATAGCATCCATCGCAAGACGACAGCATCCATCGCAAGACGACAGTAGCCATCGCAAGACGATAGACAGCGTCAGGCGGGGAGTTTGGGGCGCCATAATTTCCTATATAATTAGGGAAACGGCTCTTTCCGTAAGGTCTTGCTCAGCAGCCATCGCAAGACGATAGCATCCATCGCAAGACGAGAGCAGCCATCGCAAGACGACAGCATACATCGCAAGACGACAGCATCCATCGAAAGACGACAGCAGCCATCGCAAGACGACAGCAGCCATCGCAAGACAGGAAACGGCTCTTTCCGTAAGGTCGTGCTCAGCAGCCATCGCAAGACGACAGCATCCATCGCAAGACGACAGCATCCATCGCAAGACGACAACATACATCGCAAGACGACAGCAGCCATCGCAAGACGACAGCATCCATCGCAAGACGACACTAGCCATCGCAAGACGACAGCATCCATCGCAAGACGACAGCAGCCATCGCAAGACGACAGCAGCCATCGCAAGACGACAGCAGCCATCGCAAGACGATAGACAGCGTCAGGCGGGGAGTTTGACTGGGGCGCCATAATTTCCTATATAATTAGGGAAACGGCTCTTTCCGTAAGGTCGTGCTCAGCAGCCATCGCAAGACGATAGCATCCATCGCAAGACGATAGCATCCATCGCAAGGCGACAGCAGCCATCGCAAGACGACAGCAGCCATCGCAAGACGACAGCAGCCATCGCAAGATGACAGCAGCCATCGCAAGACGATAGACAGCGTCAGGCGGGGAGTTTGACTGGGGCGCCATAATTGCCTATATAATTAGGGAAACGGCTCTTTCCGTAAGGTCGTGCTCAGCAGCCATCGCAAGACGATAGCATCCATCGGAAGACGACAGCATCCATCGCAAGACGACAGCAGCCATCGCAAGACGACAGCAGCCATCGCAAGACGACAGCAGCCATCGCAAGACGATAGACAGCGTCAGGCGTGGAGTTCGACTGGGGCGCCATAATTTCCTATATAATTAGGGAAACGGCTCTTTCCGTAAGGTCGTGCTCAGCAGCCATCGCAAGACGACAGCATCCATCGCAGGACGACAGCAGCCATCGCAAGACGATAGACATCGTCAGGCGGGGAGTTTGACTGGGGCGCCATAATTTCCTATATAATTAGGGAAACGGCTCTTTCCGTAAGGTCGTGCTCAGCAGCCATCGCAAGAAGATAGCATCCATCGCAAGACGACAGCAGCCATCGCAAGACGATAGACAGCGTCAGGCGGGGAGTTTGACTGGGGCGCCATTATTGCCTATATAAATAGGGAAACGGCTCTTTTCGTAAGGTCGTGCTCAGCAGCCATCGCAAGACGATAGCATCCATCGCAAGACGATAGCATCCATCGCAAGACGACAGCATCCATCGCAAGACGACAGTAGCCATCGCAAGACGATAGACAGCGTCAGGCGGGGAGTTTGGGGCGCCATAATTTCCTATATAATTAGGGAAACGGCTCTTTCCGTAAGGT
>CAWVNO010001303.1:0-19636 GCA_963930645.1 Salticus scenicus
AAAGCGTTTAACAAAATTTAAAACACACTTCGATCAATTTTCGCTTATTATCCTCTAATCTAAATATTTCTATATGGCCTTATGAATCATAAGCTAACAATAAAATATTTTATAGGAAACATGCTTTATGTGCATACGAACAGTATTTGATAATTTTATTACGTTTCATGTAGCATATCTAAGTATGCTTTAAATAAACATTAGCAGGCTTTGCCCGCTTTGCTGCATAGTATATTTAAATAAATTCTCAAAATTCCATGTCATTATTAACAAAATCTCAAAAAATAATAATAATAATAATAATAATAATAAATAAATAAAAAATCGCTGAAATCAATCGAAACTTAAGTTAATGTTCCTGCTGCGTTTGGTAATGCTTCTCCCGCGCCCAACATGAATAGTCTGGGTTTCCATTGCTTTCGGCAGCGTCTTACCCACTTTTTACTCTCCCTCTTCGGTGGATAAGTTAGAAGTTTCGCGAAAGACCACCGAAGTGCCTATTGCATACACTTAATCAATACCCACCAACCAAAATTCGACATTCTAAGATAATTTGAAGCAAAATTTTGGATTTCATAATGTGTGAAATTTGAAGGTATCGCAAATTTTTTTAATAACGACCGTCATCATGAATGTAGACCATCATCAATTAAATCTCTTCTTTCATTTGACAGACACCTCACTTCTCAACCCAAATAAATAGATAAAAATAAATAGATAAAAATAAAATAAAAATTACTATTTAATTATGCATTATCAGTATTTAAAAAAGACTGTTTTTATTTAAATATTAATAACAATTTGGTGGGACACTCACACGGCTTTCTCTTACTCTTACCTAGCATTTGAATGCTATAAATGCAGATTGCAGGAGGAGGGGGGGGCGTTTAAATATATTGCATAATGCCTACTATAAAAAATTCTTGGCTATTATTAAATTTAAAAGTTCATTCCAAATTCTTCAGTCAACTTTCTTTCTCACCACTCTTTCAAGCTTATTAATCTTGAACAAACATTTTTAGCAACCTCAAAATAAACTTCAAAATACAAAATTTAAATTATCTGCAAATATTTGTTTTAAAATTAGCTGATAACAGGCATACACAAAGATTAACCATTAAAAATTTGATTTTAGTATTCAGGGAACCTCAAAACGTGTAATTATAGGAAAAAAATAAGCTTTAAAATTTCCACTTAAAAAATTTCTTTGTTTACTCTGTAGGTTTGAAGTATTAATTATCATTCCTAGGTAGCCCTGTAGATGAATGGAGAATGATTTTCATGCCATATTTTACACTAAACATACTTTTATGCATATAAAAAAATATATGTTAACTTCTTTTTCTTTTTTACAGGCTACAGATATCAAACTGTAAATAGCAAAAAAATTTCGCTCACATACCTAATGTATTTGAATTCTCTTGGATGTCCCTGTACAAGAAACATTTGCTTGATCTCAAGCAAAAGCTAAGTGCAGCATCCCCTTACATGATTCAGATGTAGAATACTAAGTTTTCACATTCTGGAATTATTTGTTTTTGAAATGTGCTGATACCTGGCATACATGTACAGGCATACACAAAGACAGACACACACACACACACACAGATCAAATACAAAAACCTGATTTTGGGATTCAGGGGACCTCAAAATGTGCAAAAATATTGCAAAAAATCAGTTTCAAAATTTGACCCAAAAACAATACTTTCGGGTCAAATTTTGGATTTTTCTTATCCATATCTGTGGATGAGAGAAAGAAAATAAAGAAAAATATATGCGATAGTTAAATAGAGGAAAAAAATAGCCAAATTAGCGAGAAAACTGCCAAACCGTTTGACTTCCTGTAATAGCAGATGCTTGCTTATCGTTAAGTTAAAGCGCGAAAATTTTTGTCACATTCTGCAATTCTGTTGATGGAGTGCAGAGCTTGCGCAGTTTGCTGATCAAGCAGTAGATTACTTATTCAATAATAACATCCGTGATTAGTTTTTTTATCTAAACTCTGGGTCTGGAGAATGTATAAGATATTCATGACAGAAGACAATCATTTTTATGCTATGTAGAAGATCTTAGAAAATTTATTTTTCTAAGGGTTTATTATTATTATTATTATGACAAATGAAAAAAAAAAAAAAAAAAAAAAAAAACGGTAAATTTGTTTTAAATCATCAGAAAACGATGGTTCAATTTTTCGTTTTAAAGGTGATATCGAATTCTTTTGAAAGGTAATCATAGTGAAAATTTTTATCCACCCCTCCCCCATCCCCGTATACTTATTCCTAGGGGAAAAAACAATGTCCTATGAATAATAATAATAATAATAATAATAATAATAAAACTGTTTGACTATTACTCGTTATACAGCCAAATTGAATCAATAATGCATATCAAATGTATGTCACACAGAAGGTTTGGTGAGTATATATATTACAGAAGCTGATAGATAGCCTTTCTGTGAGTGGAAAATATTGGAACGTGGCAGTGCCACCTGTCGTCAAATATGCACCCAAAGGCAATCTGTAGAGTTTTACGTAATATTAATTTCACGTACCAAATTTACAACATTTATAAATCACAGAAGTTGAGATTTTTCGTTTCCGTTATGAGATTACATTGCAACATAGCCACGCCACCTGTTGGCCGATGTGCATCCAAAATAGACCAGTAAAGCTTTACATAAAATCGATTTCACTTATAACTTCAGTGTATCACAAAATTTAAGTGTTAAATCACAAGAATTAAAATATTGCCTTTCCGTTAAAATGATTAAATTGCAAATTAGCAACGCCACCTGTTGGACAATGTATACATCCAAATTGTATTAGCAGAAGTTATGATGATATATACCAATATATTAAGTTTAATGCATTTGTACACTATAGAAGCTGAGATATAGCCGTCCCATAAATGGAGGGTTTCATTACATAGCAGCGCAATCTATCGGACGATATATCCCAACTCAAATAAATAAACTCCAATTTAGGGCAAGATCTAATTATGTAACAAGTTTGGTTGAATTCCATACATTGATTCATGAAATACAAAATTCACAAAATTTTTCCATGAGTTTAAAATTTTGTAATTTTTTTCAACTCACCGCTACTGATTCTTGAAAAGCATTCTTTACTTACGTGCTAACAAAACGTTAAACTGAAAATGTAAAAAATGCTCTATTCTCTATCAAGCTAAAAATTATAAATTTCGAATAACTTACGAAGTTTTTAAATTAGAATGTTACAAATCTCTCAATAGGATTCTTATCAATATCATAAGCGATATTTTAAAACTGGTCCGATCTCTCTGCAATCATTTGTTCTTGAGATATCGTGTACATGACTAACGGGCTATCACGCTAATGGGTGCCGATACACATTAACAGATACCATACCAACCTTTTGACTTCCGGATTCCTCACGCCACAAAACGTGTAAAAAAATCAAAAACTGAAGTCAAAAATTTTCATGATTAACCTAGTTTCCCAACCAATAGTACTAAAAAGTCATTTTGTCATATTCGTTATAATTACACTGTTACAGAACGTGTTATGACGGTGTTACACTTGAACGTTCTATATAGAACTAGAATTGTACGTTTTATAGATGGTACAAATCAAACATTTTCAGAACGTTCTAAATAATACTATTTCTGAACGTGTTTTAGAACGTTCTTTTGACACGAAACACGGTGTTTGAACTATTGAAACCGTTATTAGACGTTCATAGAACGTTCCTGTGCTACTTGGGTTTACACAAATCTCTCCAAGAAAATTTAAGTCCTTCGACTTCCGAGAACAAGAACCTCTCACAGAAACCGATACTCAACCCCAGAGAATAGGAACCTGTGAAAGACTCTTCAGAGCCTACCAGTTCCAGAACCAGTAACAAGAAGTCCACAACAGATGATCCCACTTCCAGTTCTCCGGTGATCTCACGAACTGGCTGTGTGGTGAAACTCCCTCAACGACTTCAACTTGGATTATTGAGTTCCTCCGATCAGTCGCAACTCAAGGTGGGAGGATATCGAGGATTCCCCGTTCATTCTTCTGTTTTCAGAACAAATGACTGTCCAGACAGAGTGACGCGCGCCTCTTTTTTTTTTTTTGATTGCGCCACTCTTTCGTTTTGAAATGAGAAGTATTCGAAAGATGTATTTTCGAATCAGAACAGAAAAGGACCTTGAATAGAAATGGGGCTACGAGAAGAGCGTTTTGTTTTACAGACGCCCCGGTCCTAAAGAGGAACAATTAAAAACTAATTAAGAACTAACCTTCAGAATTAATAATTATGAACTAATTAGAACTTAGAACTTCAATATTAAGAAATATTTTAATAATTACCTGTAAATACGTATAAATAGCTTTTTTGTTTGTGTTTCATTTTCATGTATGCTAACCAAGTATAAAATTCTGTTTGATCAGCAGTGATCTTCGTTCATCGCTTATTTAATGGATATATTTTCATAGCTGCCACCTTCCACACCCGGACCTATTACACTAGAAGCTTTCAGGTGAGACCCATCCATATTTTATTTGTAAAGAAGTTTAATTTGGATGAATATATTTTAGAAGAATTATTTTTGTATTAGATTAAGAATGCTGTAACGGGTTTCTAAAAAATAGAATTTAGATTCAAATCAGAAGTAACAATGAGAGAATAGGGCAAATTTTCGCTTAACACTAGTGTACGTAAATTTTACGTGCGGTCTTTCTTTATTGGTTCTTTGTAGCTATCAGTATACATTTTTATAATTTTGAAATATATTTTGAAATACAAATAATTATTCAGTTAATGAAAAGTTAGTAATATTGGGTAAAGCAGCAAGTAATTAAACATATTTAAAAACAGCATTAATGCAATATAAGCAAATTAAACGAATTTTATATGAACACGTAAATTTTACATATCTCTACTGATGGCGGCAGATGTGAGCACGCTAGTGTTCTAGGGTTAAATGAGCATTAAAGAGAATATTTGTACAGTCAAATCAGTTTTAAAATATGAGTTATAAATTTGTCATGAATATAATTAACAATGAAAATTCCACATTGAAAACTTCGTAAGTTCTTTCAAATTTAAGATTTTCTTAACACGAGAGCATAGGGCAAATTTTTGCTTAAATGAACATTAAAGTAGGGTGACCAAATGCTTGAATGTCGAAATGGGGACATGTCTCCCTTTTTTACTTTGAAAATAGCGACACCATGTTTTTAATTCAAATTATGGATAAAAATGAAGTAAGTACACACATAAAATAAATCCGCTATACATAAGTGTATATATCTTTCCTTCCCAGAGCTTAATGCATACATCTTTATCAGGATTATAATGTCTGATCATAATAAAAATTATTCAACATTCCCATGTTTCGAAAAGTTAAAACATGAGGATATGATTACGAATGATGCATTTTCTATTTCTAAACTGAGTCCTTTCATTGCTCAAGATTCAAAAACTTTTTTAATAATCTGGTGTGTCACTCACACGACTCCTTTTACCCTGAAATTTAATACTATAAATACAGGTTGGAGACTAAGAGGTATAATAACAAGTACTGTTATGTAAACCTATATTAAACAATTCAAATTAGGCTTAGGGAGAGATTTATATGATAATTAGTTCTGTGTGAAGGGGTCTGATGCCCCCCTCAACCCCCCGTTGCATTAATGCACCTATATTTATATAGAATTTAAATCTGTTATTAAAATTAAAAGTTCACTTAAAATTATTTAGACAACTTTCACACGCAACATTCAATGAAAGTTCTCAGTCTTGATAAAACTTTTCCAGCAACAAACTTATATTAGTTTGAAAATACAACTTTTGGATCTCTTGAAATTATTCGTTTTAGGGTTACTCTAACAAGTAAACCTTCTCTCCTTTGATACCGGTTTCCCGGAAACCTATATATTTTCTGAAAGCTTATGTCATAAGTAGAAAAACTGTAAAATCTTAGGGGCAGAGAGATAAGCGTTTGGGAGCTATAGGACCCACAAAGTATCAGTAAAGTGTTAGAAACATGACACCAAAAGTCGATAAAATGCTCGTTTCACGAATTTATATGAACTAATAATATGATAAGAAGGTGGAGACCTCAAAATAAAGGAAGAAACAACTCGTTGAAATGAAAAAATATACGTTGGGATGTTGAAAATGTGTCTTGTGTTATTGACTTCAAACAAAATCTATTACAAGAGAAAATCAGTGTGCAATTCATCAAATAAATAGTGAAACGGGCAGAAAGACAGTTCACAATGGGCACATTTTACAAAAGCGATAGCCGCACACTCATCATTCGTCAACGAATCGAAGCAGTAATCCATTGGCGTAATCCACATTCCAGATTCGTCGTCCAAGTATCCGCACTTATAAAAAGCATACTTAATCAAGTTCTTTAAACGAGGAACGTTGAACTTATATAGGGAAAATGTCTGCAGGGCCGGAAAACTATCGCGATGCCAGATGTGCTCCTCTGTCTCGATAATGATCGTGTCCGTTATGTAACGAACAAAAGATTTGTAGTGCCTGAAAAAATGGATATCCAGAGGCTGGATCTTTCCTGTACATCCTTAAGTACCAGTTATCTTTGTAGGACTTTACTATCAGGTACTTCAAGAGCAAACAATGCATAATCTTTGTTAGAACACCACGAATTCCCTAAAAGCAGAATTTTCTTCCTGTCATCAGGCATACTTGGCCAAAATACGCACGATAGAAGTGAAGGACGACGACTGTTGCGACGAGCATTGCTGTTCCTTATCGACACCGTCATCTCCGAAGTCCATTTCGTCGTCCCATTCTTCTACATTGCCTCCAGCAAATCCTAATGTCTGTATCTCTTCCACAATTTCCATATCATTCTCCAGAAGGGTAGTTATGTGTTTCCGATTCCTGGATGTTCGGAGACCGATTACTTGTTCCGAATTGCGAGACCAAGGCAGCCACAACGACTTTAGGATCCATCTACAATGTAAGAAGACTACAATACGTTAGTACTTCACAGCAACATACGGGAACATACAAGAAATAGAGACGTCATTATGGGAATATGCCCATCTGTACACACTTAACTGATACTTTGTGGGTCCTGTAGCTCCCAAACGCTTGTTCCTCTCCCCTAAGATTTCACAGTTTTTCTACTTATGACATAAGCTTTCAGAAAATATATGGGTTTCCGGTAAACCGGTATCAAAGGAGAGAAGGTTTACTTGTAAGAGACACAGACAAAGATCAAACGTTAAAAAACTTGACTCAGGAATCCTCAAAACGTGTAAATAGAGCGTTTAAGCAAGCAATGACTACTTCGCTTAAAAACGTACATTATTTATCATATGTCTATGACGAATTCATTTCCGTTCCTGAGCAGCTTTCCTGGATATGGTAAAATATTATAGAAAAGCAATTCCACTAACAATAAAAAAGAATGTGGTCACTTAAATGTTTGCAGCCCTGTATATCTTTTGAAGATTATGTACAACCATATAGTGCACTTAAATACAATAATAGTAATAATATACGGCATAACCTGAAATGCATTTCCATCAATTTTCAGATATTGTCGCACTATAATTTAGTTCTTTTGTGTGGCCCTGTAAACGAACAGCGAATGATTTCCCTGCCACATTCTACATGAGACATGTTTTTATACATATAAAAAATATATATTCATTTCATTTGGTTTAGTGCAGTCTATAGATGTTAAACTCTACTTTTTTGTAATTTCCCCCACACACGTAATGTAGTTGTAATGTAACTCTTGAGTGTTCCTGTAAACAAACCATTTGCTTCATCTCAACGAAAAGCTTAGTATAGCGTCCCTATATGATACACATTTAAAATTCCAAGTTTGGACTTTCTGGTGCTATTTGTTCTTGAGATATGCTGATAACAGACAGATAGACAAACTCACATGCACACACACACACATAGACCAACCGCTAAAAACATGATTTTCGCATTCAGAGGACCTCAAAACGTGTAAATATAACAAAAACTCACTTTCAAAAATTTGATCAAAAAACAATACTTTCTCTACCTTATGGGCAAGAGAAAGTAACAAACAAATATAATTGAGATTGACCTCACATTTTGTTCGGTCACAAGAATATGCTAGGTCAAGAGTACTTTTTATAATATTTTGGGCAAGCAGTCGATTTCTCTGAAAATTTGTGTATGTCATTAAAATCATTAAAAATCTTAAAATCATGTTATTGGTTGTCAAAATACTTTCATTAAAGACTATGTGGATACAGCTATAAAAGTTTTTCATGTTTTTCCGGATAAATATGAGTACAAACGTGTCTTTTTCCACCACATGAATTATGAATAAAAGGAAAGTAAGTAAAGAAAGAAAGAATAACAAAAATTATAAATATTTAAGCAATTTTTTTTGAAAATTGGGAGCGTTTGGGGACAAACGACAAAAAATATGGTCCCCAATCGCTGTTTTTGTTTTTGGGGACAGATGGTTGAAATTAGGGACAGTCCCCGGAAAATGAGGACTTTTGTTCACCCTACATTAAAGGGAATATTTGTACTGACCAATTTTAAAATATGAGTTATAATTCTGTTATGAATATAATTAACTATGAAAATTCAACATTGAAAACTTTATAAGTTGTTTGAAATGTACGATTTTCTTAAAATGTCAGAATAAAGCAAAATTTCGGATAAATATCTGTTTTGTGAGATAATCTTTATCGTAAAGATGACAGATAACTATTAAAATATCCTTTTGGGTAGCAGCATGAACATCATTGATTACAAATATTCTAATTTGAAGAATTCATAAGTTATTCGAAATTTAAGTTTGATTTAATAGAAAACAATAGAAAAACATTTCATACAAATTTGCATTATAAGGATCATTGTGCATTGAAACTATAGTACGTAATTGCATTAGAACCTAACAACGAAACTGACTCTAATAAAATAAATTAACAAATTAAGATAAGACAAATGCATTAAACTGAACAGTAAGTAACCTATTAGATAATTTAAGTCAGTTACTGTATTAAGCAATCGGTCAAATTCATTTTTCTTAACATTAACATAATAGGCCCTATTGTAGAAGTCTAAGATGAGGAAGTGAGAAGAGTCCACCTATGCTACTAGATTTTTTTCTAGTACGGAGGACTATTTGTCTCAATCTACGGATTTTTACGATACCAGTTTTACGATAGTTGAACATTTATCGAAATCGAAAATATAATTTAATAATTTAAAAGCAATGTTATAATTAAAAAAAAAAAAATGGTCCTCTGTACAAAACTAAATTCTGCTTTTGCCAGAATTTCATCAAAATTGTTCATTTTATCTTTGCGGTTTAGAGATATCAGAGAGAACCAAAATGATTTCAGTGTTATTTTTCATATACCATCACTTGCCCCCGTTGTAAGCTACATGTAATTTTCATTTATAACTTTAACAAAAAGTAAGAGATAGTCATACAAAGTTTCAGGTAGCATGGTGATATAAAAACAACCATTTTTTTCGAAACAGTTACCGCTCAAAAATAAAAATATTTTCATAACAATCAATATATATATATATATATATATATATTCCAAAGGATGTATAACAAAGTCATGTGGAGCCCACATCAAAATTTCTTTTATTAAACTTAAGCCTTTTTTATTTATTTATTTATTTTAATAGTATTTATTTATTTATATTCAAATACAGTCAAAGGTATAGGAGATTAAAAACTTTGTTTTTACCTAATGACTAATATTCATGCAATTTACAAAAAAAAAAAAAAAAAAAAAAAAAAAAACTTTTTACAGCATTTTGCATGCAAATACACCTTTTAAAATATCTGTCAACTCGAGTAACTATCGATGCAGTTCACGGTATTCCGCTGAGAAAGTGGTTACAATTATATGTTTGCTTTAAACAGCATTCCAAAACTAAAACGGACGAACGGATTACCATGGTATTGTGTAAGTGGGCGCTTCACGAGATGCAGTGATAGGAATTCTTTTTTTTTTAAAAATTCAGTACAAAAATACCCATCAGATGCAGTTTGATATAAAAAACAATGGAAACAAATGATACAGAGAACATAAACAATTTAATCATTTATTGAATAGTTTATGAATCTTTATGAGTCAACCAAATGTTAAAAATCACAATTTTTCTACCGAAAACTTTACCTAGTAGAAATTTTTTTAAGTAAAAAATTCCCTTTTTTTTCCCCCATTTCTTCAATACGCTTCATAAATTACCTACATATTATGTTTAATCACAGTGAATTCTTCTATTATAAATATTGGGTAATGTTCATTAGTGAAAGCTTAACCCTTTGCTGACCCAAACACTTTAAACAGTGTTGCCATATTTAGGAACTCTGCTATTTAACTATCACCCCAGTATTTCTGAGAAGTAATATTTAATATACATACATATATATATGTGTGTGTGTGCGTGTGTGTGTGTATCAGAGATGGAACGCAAGCGAAGAACTGATTCTACTACCAACATAACAAAACTTTCTACTTCTTAAATCAACAATATTAAAGGTAGAGAAATTTCTTAACAAATACCGGTATAGATTCTGCGTCCGTGTTCCATCCCTGATATGTATAATAGACGAATAACGTTCGAAGAGGTTAGGCAAACGTTACAGTTTAACTTTACTGGTGGACATTGAATAAAAAAATCTCTAAATTTAGCGCACTGACTACAGGAGTGAAATTAAATGGGACTGGCAAAGGGTTAAGCCCTTAACGCGCGGTGTCCTCGCTGCGAGGACTCAAAATTTAAGATCCAGCTGCAAAATTTCATCCCGGAAATTTTTTAGCAAAAGTTTACGTTTATAACATATCAAAAGAGACCGGTTTTTTAAACATTAAAATTTAAAATTTCTTTTAGTTTAATTTAGTTCGTGAATTTCGGTGGCAGTATAATTTAAATGATCCGAATTGTCTTGCGCCGCAAAGGGTTAATTTTAACTTGTTACCAGAGAATTCATACGCCCTAGGGAAGGAGCTATCTAAAAGTCCTAACCTTTAACGTTCATTGGTTTCGCAGCGAAACCAAACATTTGACATAATTTAAGAATTTTTATGCAGCAGTTAACATTTCCCCCTGTTTTGATCAGGTTTTAAACTTTTGCTGCTTTTCTGTCTGTAAATATCAGCACTATTCCAAAATTTAACATATTTTAATGCTTCGAAGGAAGCTAAATGCATAAGTCACTTGAAGTTTCTTTGTACGCGCGAGTGCGAAATGCTGGTTTAATGATGCACTCATGTCTAGTTTTTTTTTTTTTTTTTTTCATTTAATGAAGAGTTGGACTATTATTTTCAACTGAAACAACTTTTACGAGTTTTTGTAGTCCATAATGTTTACTTACAAAGTGTTTTATTTATTAAATTAACTATTATTTGAATTTAATAAGGTTAACTTATAGATGTTTCAAACCAAAAATTTCTCAAAAGGAAAAATGCTAATTTTTTATTTTTTAAATATTTATGATCAGCTATGTGTCTACAACCGTTATTAAAATTAGTTTAGTAATTTTTAAAATAAATTAAGTAGTGAACGTTAAAGGGTTAAGAGATTAAGATTCGCGTTCCAAATCTAAAGGAAAATATAGTGGTAAATGAAAATTATTATTAAAATAATAATAATAATAAAAAATACTGTAAAGTCTGAATAAATGAAATTTGCTTTCTGACACTAATTAAAACGATTGAAGGGGCAAGACGTTTGGAAAAGTGAGCTTGCATGTAGATGCAACATTATTCGTTTTTACCGGTAAAAAATGTGTCCGTATGTGTCATCCTCCTGAAAAATAGCACCACTGGACTGATGCCACTCCCCATACCGTCCAGATTTCGAATCTAATGAACATTTCCTCACTGAGAAAAAAGATATATCTTTTTCATCTAGAAAAAATAGGCGGTCCTTTTTTAAATTCCTAAACTAGAAATATAGATTTCCAAGCTATGACTATAAGGCATGCCAATACACTGAAACAAAATTTTATAACTAACATCAAGAATCTAAATTGTGGCTCTAGAAAACAATGCTTCATGTCATCCTTATCAATTTTAGTCCCCCTTCGAAAGCGAGTTCTAGAAGCCCCTATTAGAATTCTAGAGCGTTCGCCTATATTCTCGAGGGCAAAGTTATTTAAAAATCTCTGCAAATAAATGAGATTACAAGAGGCGGGTTTCAGCAGCTATAATCTTGGTTTATGACCCAATTCTAGAAAATCAAGTGAGAATTTCTCGTAATACAAAATTCAGAATATTCAGAATATTGTTTCACTATCGAGAAATGTGTAGATTAGAAATTCTCGACCATTTCGTCTATTCCGTTTATTGGCGTGCCTTATGCGCATAGCTCGAAAATCTATATTTCTATAGTTAAGGGATTTAGAAAATGACCATTTATTCATTCTAGATGAAGGCTGTATATATTTTTTTCTCAGTGTTTTTTTATGGAATTAAAGGAATACTTGTTTGGCTCATATAGAGCGATTAATCTGATTACTGAAATCGTGGTATACTGCAAGGTCTGCATAAAACGTCAACTAAGCCTCGTTAAACTACTTTGTTCAGGGATAAGACATACACATAACAAATCTATGTCATTTTTAGGTAGATTCCTTATAGGAGATCTACCTATTGCAATGGTTCTCATGACACGACTTCTGGGAAATTTCTTCATATCTTCACCGATCATGACCCCTAGAACCCAAAACCACCCTCCGTTCAAAAGTTTATATATATATATATAGGTATATATATATATGTATAACGCTTTTTCCCATGTTAAGTTGTGAACACGATAACTGGAGTAATTTTTATATAAATGTAACCGGCTCGGGAAATGTTGTCAGGGCAGTAAAAATCTCGGTCGAGTTCGTAGATGGGGTATCCAGCTCAAAGGGGGTGGAAATGGTGGGGGGTGGAAATTTTCATTTGCCCATAATTTCTTTAATATTGAAAATAGGAAAATACTTCAAATCAGGCGAATTACCGCCTTACCCTAAAGAACAACTTTTGTATTTAAACTTTTTCGATAACTTCAATTGCTTAAAAGTTACAAGTTAAAAAGTGATTTTTCTTGTGATGAAGCCGACATTTTCTATAGCTTTCATTGCAAAAATTTTTAATCTGATGCTTATGTCACGTGCAAGTGATAATAAAAAAGATCACTGAAAATATAATAAAATTTTAATCATGTTTTTAAACAATATAAAAATCTGATTTAAAAAAAAAAAGTTTAATTTAACAGAAAATATGACGTCACAATTACAACAATGTACTGAGAAAAATGAAATAAAATTTTATCCGTGATTTTAAACAAATAAAATAAAAGTTAATAAAAAAATAAGTAAATAAAATCAACATATCGTAGGGCTAAGCAGATTTAGACAGGAGTGGATCAAGACAGCACATTTGCTCCTTTGAAATAGACTAAATTTTTAATTGTTGTCTTTAAAATTTTCAACCACAAAATGAAATATGCTTTCACATGAAAAAAAAAAAAAAAATAAATAAATAAAATATCAAATTTGTTAATGCATGTACTTACGGATAATACGTAAGTATCGTAATTTCGTACACTTTTGCGATTCAAACACATCAAGGTATGGGTATCCATTTTTTTTTTTTTTTTTTTTTTTTTTGGGGGGGGGGGGGGAGAGTTGTGTGCACGATAGTGATTTCAGCGAAAAAAAGTTACATGCGTTTTCAGATTCATGCACAGCGAGACAGGGTGTCCATTGATGTTTTTTTTTTTTTTTTTTTTTGGTTTCCATGTGAGCGAAGCGAACATACGTGCGTGATAGTGATGGCTTCGAAAATGAGTTACATGCGTTCTCAGATTCATGCACAGCGAGGTTGGGGTGTCCAGTGATGTTTTTTTTTTTTTTTTGGTTTTAATGTGAGCGAAGCGAACATATGTGCGTGATAGTGATGGCTTCGAAAACTAGTTACATGCGTTCTCAGATTCATCCACAGCGAGGTTGGGGTGTCCATTGATGTTTGTTTTTTTTTTGTTTTCATGTGAGCGAAGCGAACATACGTGCGTGATAGTGATGGCTTCGAAAACGAGTTACATGCGTTCTCAGATTCATGCACAGCAAGGTTGGGGTGTCCAGTGATGTTTTTTTTTTGGTTTTCATGTGAGCGAAGCGAACATACGTGTGTGATAGTGATGGCTTCGAAAACGAGTTACATGCGTTCTCAGATTCATGCACAGCGAGGTTGGGGTGTCCAGTGATGGGGTTTTTTTTTTGGTTTTCATGTGAGCGAAGCGAATATACGTGCGTGATAGTGATGGCTTCGAAAACGAGTTACTTGCGCTCTCAGATTTATGCACAGCGAGGTAGGGGGTGTCCAGTGATATATATATATATATGTGTGTGTGTGTGTGTGTGTGCGCGAAGCGTATATACGTGCATGATACAACACAAGTTTACGTGTTTTCCAATTACATCTTTCATTTTCTATTTTTTTACTTTAAGTGGAAGGGTCTAAATTCATAACGGGGGTTTCAGGTAGCAGGAGGCTTTCTTACAAAAGAAAATATCTAATCAGCATTTCAAAGCATTTGAATGTCAAAAGAAAATATTAATATTTTTATTTTATTTATTTTACTTTTTTCAAGTGAAAGCATATTTTATGTTATGGTTGAAAAAATTAAAATAAAGGCAACAATTAAGAATTTGATATATATTTCAAAGGAGCAAATGTGCTGTCTCGATCCACTCCTGATTTAGACTTAGCTTTATGACATAGATGCTATAATGTAAAAGATAAATGTCCTCGTTAAAAAAAAAAAAAATCTTGTAAATCGACGCTAAACGAATTAAACTGGCATGGTAGAAAAGGTAATAAATTTGGGGACATTTAGGTGTCCCTTTAACAAATGAACTAGAGACGATTTTAGGGACGAATTAACTAAGGTGAAATGAACTAGGGACGAATTTTCCGTTGAAGTTTATTTTCATGAAAATTTAAATTTAAATTAAAGTATTTCATTACTCGACTTCCCTTATTTTGATAAATAAAATTATACCATTAAAAAAATTAAATAAACAACACCCTTTTATTGAAAAATGAACTAATAAAGGTTTTAGAAAGCTATTACATACTTTAAAATCTTTATTAAAAAATATTAATTGTTGCCACTCGACATTATACAATTACATCCAAATCCTGTGTCACATACGATAGTTTTGTATAAGTATAGATTTTTTGTTTGCCTATTGGAACCTGTCCCTGATGGGAAAAGTGCCTGGAAACAATTGTATCTAGTATTGTCATTGATTATGAAGTCGTGTGCAAAATTTCTGGTCCTTTGGACGACAAGAAATTGCCGAAAATTGAATTGCAAAATTCCATTACATGCATTAATAGTTACATCATATCAAGTTAATAAAAGTGTGTTAATTAAAAACCTTGTTAAACGCTTTAATTAATTATTTAAAAATATAAAATTAAAATAATACGTCAATCTGAATACAAATATCGTTTGTGGTGAATAGTTTAGAATATCAGTTTAGGCAAGAATTTAAAATTTACGATTGAGAGTAATACGTTACAGCTTCCTTTGACTTTTTATCTTGTCGAAACAAGATACTGGTCTGTGCAGAGATATGAGGTTTTCGCGTGGAAAGAAAATATAATGACGCCAAAGCTGCCTTTCTCCATTGCCAAGCTCACCAAATGTTTTCGCCAAGTCAAAAATTTCGTCGTCAACTATCAACTTTTGTCGCCAAATCACAAATTTCATTTCTAAGTTGCAAGTTTTGTCACCAAAATCTCGCCAAATCATACAATTTACTAAATTCATAACAATTTACATTCAAATTCAGCGGTGCCAAATGGTCCAATGTTAACTAATGTTAATGTTAATGTTATAGCTTATGTGAACCAAAACAGTTTCACTTTACAATATTTACTCATCTGACAATAAGAATCACAAAAACACAATACAAAACTTCCAATAATTCAATAAAAATTACAATGAAATAATTATCCAAAAACCGCTACCACTTATCTGTATTTGACTTGACCATAGCAACGCCAGGCTTACCAGAACTAGTAAGATCACAAGTGCATTTCCACGTTTCTATTACTTTTTCTTTTAAAATAAAGATATTGAACAACAGTTATATGGATTTAAAATAAAAATTATAATTTTCATTAAGATTGGGTGGGGAGGGGCGTGTAGCCCAATAGCCCCCTCCGGGATTCACCATTGCTGGATTCACCATTGCTCTTTAAGGCTTTTATTTGTAGAATGATTATGAGCTTGAATTTAAAAAAAATGAAACATTTACAAACAAATAAATTTAACCTCAAATTTTAAGTAGAATGAATAATACCCTTTTGTAGTTGAAAATTAAATTTCTTGAAAACAGAATAGCGACGTAAATAATGCAATGTGTGGGAACAAAGCCATTGGCTAGGTATGCATATGTAAAATTTCTTTACAATTGTAACATTAACGTAAAGGAATCTACCTTTGCCTTTAAGCTTGCCGAAAAGGGATTTTTTTTTAATTTATTCCGTAACATTGTAAGTATCCGCCGTTTATTCTCAACATATTCTTTGTACAGTAAGTTTCTCTTATATATAATTAGGATTAAATAACATTAGAATAAATCTTCAATGAAAAGGAGCGGGTCCTAACATCGTACGGGATAATATATTTTTTTTTTTTTTTTTATGTGGCATCTATGCTAACAGATATAGTTACTTAGAAAAATGATCGGGAAAATAATCCTCTTAATTACACTTTGTATATTCCATCCGTTGTTAATGAATATTGCTTTTATTTACACTTAAAACCTGTTATAATCCATCCTTGTATAATTACCTATAAAAGGGCGTTTTTATTCACGGTACAGATGAAATTTCTAATTTCTAATTGAAAATTTTATACCACTGGCCAAGGTAAATAATATTTCGAAAGCGGTTTGACATCTTTACGATGAAAATATCCCACAAGATTGACGGTTATGTGAACTTTTGCTCTATTTTGCCATGTTAAGAAATTCGTAAATTTCCAATAACTTACGAAATTTTTATATTGGAAAATTCATAGTCATTAATATTCATGCCAGTGACCTAAATAATATTTCAAAAGTAGTCTGACATCTTTACGATGAAAATATCTCCCAAAATTGACGTTTATGTGAAGTTTTACCCTATGCTGCCATGTCAAGAAATTCGTAAATTTCCAATAACTTGCGAAATTTTCAAAGTAGCATATTTATAGTTACTGATGTTCATTCCGGCATCAAAACTGATATTTTAAAACTGGTCCGACATTTTTACAGTAAAACGTTTCCATTTAATGCACGTTTAAGTGAATTTTTGTCTTATTCTCCCATGTTAAGAAAATCGTAAATTTTTAATAACTTACGAAGTTTTTATATTCGAATGTTGCAAATGAATAGGGTTCTTTCCAGTGTCGAAAGTAATATTTTAAAACTGATCTCACCCCTCTGCGACAATTTGTTCTTGAGATATCATGTACACAGACTAAGAAACTAACGGACTAACAGACTAACACACTAACAGACACCCTAAAGAAAGACACCATATAAATTTTGTCATTTTCGGATTCCTCACATCTGAAAACGTGTAAAAAAATAAAAAAAACCAAGGTCGAAAATTTTCACGATTGCCTAAGTTCCCCATACCTATAGTATGATGGGGAACTAAAAATTTATTCAATGTCTTTTGCCCAATTACTTTAACACTATTAAATAAAATGCATATCTAATATAGACTCACTTTTTTCGATGGAAAAGATCTCTGACTTTTTTGACAAACTTCATAATGAAAAATAATTTTGACCAATGAAATCTATTAACTTTTTTTAACGTAAAATATTATGGGAGTAATTTAATGAAGGTGATATTGCTGTTATTTAGAAAGGGTAAATTAAAAAAAAATTTGTAAGTAGTATTGTTCAGTAAGACTCCATTGTTGCCACTTATTCAACGAGAAATTAAACTTTTCATTGCTTATCCATAAGAAAACTTCATTGTTACGTTAATACTTTTATATTTCAGTCAAAATTGAACAAAAATATAACAAAATAATCTGGTGTGTCACTCACACGACTTTCTCTTACCCTGAAATTTAATACTATAAATACAGGTTGGAGATTAAGAGGTAAGATAACGAGTACTGTTATGTAAACCTATGTTAAACAATTCAAATTAGGCTTCGGAAGAGTTTTATATGATAATTAGTTCTGTGTGAGGGGGGCTAGAGCCGCAATCAACCCCCGTTTCATTAATGCACCTACATTTATATAGAATTTAATTCAGTTATTAAGAAATAATTCTCTTTTTAAAAAATAATTTATTAAAATTATTATTTAAAAAAAAAAAAAAAAATATGATAATGCAGGCGATTTTCATATTAAAGAAGTACTATCACACTAAATATAAAAAAAAAGTTGAATTTATTCTCAATATTACATAAAAAAAAAATTTTTTTTTGGTTAAAAAAAAAAAAAAAATCCATAACTTTATTTTAAATTATCGCAGATCGATGGTTCAACCATTCGTTTTAAAGGTATTGGCGAGCTCTTTTGAAAGATACCCCTCATGAAAATTTACTTCCCTAGGGGGGGAACATCCACCCCAGGGGGGAGGCGAGGCTCCTACATATACAAAATTTTTTCCCAGTTGGCTATCTCTATTACAAAAAATATATATTCGTTTCATTTGGTTTAGGGCAGTCTATAGATGTTAAACTCTACTTACCTGCAATTTCCCCCATTGATGTAATGTATTTGAATACTTTTGAGTGTCCCTGTACACGAACCATTTGCTTCATCTCAACGAAAAGCTTACTGTAGCATCCCTATATGATACACATTTAGAATACCGAGTTTGGAATTTCTGCTACTATTTGTTCTTAAGATATGCTGATAACAGGCAGACACACATGCAGACGGACACACAGACAGACACACAGACCATTCGCTAAAAACATGATTTTCGTATTCAGGGTACCTCAGAACATGTAAATATAACAAAAACTCTCGTTCGAAAATTTGACCCTAAAACAATACAAATAAAATAAAATAAAATAATTCCTATTTTGATTATATTTTTTATAATTGTGTTTTTTAGTCAATTTATGACGCAAAAGTTCATATTCTGTATATATCTTTAAAATATTGCTAGGTTTAAAATAGCGCTTGCAAAGATTCTGAAGAAACAACCGTTAAAAATACATTTTTTTCGTAAAATAATTTCATCAGACAAATGTCGTCATTTTTTCTTATTAGTCCATTGAGCTAAGTCCGCGTGCTTAAGTATTGTTCATGTATAAATATTATTTTTTTATCCTCGCGTATCGTATCGTTTCGACCAAAAATAATTGAAACTGGGCCACGTTTTAGAAATATATTATAAAATATACTTTTAAAAAAATTAAAGAACATGCTTTTATTGAAATGGGAATTAAAAAGCACAAAATATATCTATCTTTATGGTATTAAAATACAAGGTAACAGAAAATCATGAGTGACACACCATAATATTAACATACTTTAAAGTTTTTTTTTTTTTTTTTTAAAGACTAATTGTTGCCACTCGACGTTATACTAATACGACCAAATCCTGTGCCCCATACGATAGAGTTATGTAT
>CAWVNO010001304.1:0-15000 GCA_963930645.1 Salticus scenicus
AGTGAGAGATAAGTTGCGGTTTCTTTTTTCTTTTTTTTTTCTTTTCAGGACATTATTGAATTTTGAGGCGATACTTCTTCGTTATATTCGTATAAAGGCAAAATGCTGATTTTTCCCCCTTGTAATTTTTAAATAAGTGTAGAAGATCAGTTTTATTCTTCGATGCAAAATAAAATCCGTAAACTTAAAAGTAAATGCCTGTTTTCTTTCTTCTTCTTCTTTTTTTTTTTTTTTTTCAGTTAAAATTATAAGGTAAAAAGGTAAAATAAATATTGAAGACTCATAAAAAGAAAACGAACACGTGTAGAACGAAAAGCGCATTTGGCTAAGTGCCCATCTCATTCAACGCATCACCCCTTTTCCGAGTAGGATCGTTCCGCGAGAGGTAGACATGGTTTACGAAAACGGACAGTACTTTTTTTACAGTCTGTTTTGTTTATTAAATTTAATAATTGACATCTTAAACTTATTTTTACCTAAATTAAAAATATGTGGAAGGATTTTAATTTATTTACTTATAGTTAACTTATTGTTTTAAAGGTAAAAAATATAATCGTTTACAAACTTTTCTATTTGTAAACAAAAAACAATCGCATGAATGAAAAGCTTTGTCTGAAAAAAAAAAAAAAAAAGAAATATAATTTTTCCCAGCTTATTTTTATATATTAAATTAACAAAATATGATAGCGTCCGAATTAAAAAAATATATATTTTTTTGTTTCAATTAAAATTGTGTAAATTTTTGTTTTAATTTTATGTTTGAATGTTACGTTCATCAATAAAAAAAATTACGTATCGAAAATCGTCATTACGTAAAAAATCTTTTTTACACAATAAATAAATAAACATAATATAGTTTAGCATTTTATGGAATTACTTACCTTATTTTCTACAGCACAAACAATGCATATAAATAGGTACATCTGTATTAATCCTGAGCTAATCAAACAAATAAACAATCATTGTCAAAAACAGATGTTGATTGTTCAGGTTTTCACTGCGTAATGTCAATCAGAGCCTGATTTTCAACCTATTGCGCATTTGATCCATCACGTGACCCAATGGATCAAGAAATTTTTCTGGGCTTTCTGATCCACGACCGGTCGAGATCGGTCCATTCCACTGAACGAACGATGTAACTCTGGATCGGTCGACACCACTGAACGCTTTGGCTCGGAATCTTTCGACCGGTCGTGGATCGGGCGCTCTACTGAACACGCCCATAAATATACCTTATTTTAATCTTGTATTTCGGTTGGCTTACTTATTTATTTGCATTTATTTAGTCGCTTACATAAATAAAATGATTCATTAATATACCAGATTAAAAATGATTATCATAAAAATACTTTCATGCTTTTTATGATAATGTTAAAAAAGCCAGCCTTAGCCCCCCCCCCTCCTTTTTTTTTTTTTTTTTTTTTTTTTTACTTTCCGAACACTATAGTGAGGAAAGTATTGTAATCATGTCAAAAATCCGAATTCGAGATTTTGATGTTTCTATACGTTTCGAGGTCCAACGAGTCCGTTTTCACTATTTTTACGATGATGTATGTGTGTATGTATGTGTGTGTGTATGTATGTGTGTATGTCTGTGAGTGAACACGCTAGCGTCTAAACGCTTTGTTCGAATAATCTGAAAGTTGGTACGTATATTGTAAGTCACCATAGTACGAACCCTATAGATTTTGGTGAATCTAGCACTTATAGTTTTTTTACAGGGGCACAAAGAAAAATTCTTTATCATTATGGCCAAGGGACCAAAATCTTAAAAGTGCGATAACATCTAAACGCCTTATTCAATTGCGCAAAAACTTAATACACATATTATAGGTCACAGATACTCAATCTGTATAGATTTTGGAGAATCTAGCACTTATAGTTTTTTTACAGGGACACAAAGAAAAATTCTTTGCCAAATTTTTAAAAGTGTGATAGCGTCTAAACGCCTTATTAATCTCAGCAAAGAATTTGTACACATGTTGTAGGTCACATTTGAACCAACTGTATAGATTTTGGTGAATCTAGCACTTACAGTTTTTTTACAGGGACACAAAGAAAAATTCTTTATCTTTATGGCCTATGAGACCAACGATAGCATCTAAACACCTTATTCAATTGAGCTGAAAATTTGTATGAATATTATAAATCACTGTTGCACTAACTATAAGCATTTTGGTGAATCTAGCATTTATAGATTTTTACAGGGACACAACGAAAAATTCTTTATCCTTATGATCTAAGGGCTCAAAGTTCAGTAGCGTTAAATAAAACCTCGTGTGATATATGGAGAAAAATACTCAAACACTCTGTTATGGTTTTCTCTTTTTTGTTTGTTTAGCAACTCCTCTTTCTTTATTTTATCTACAAAACTGTTAGTTACTCAATGTTCGGAAAGTCGAGTGGAGTCACTCCAGATTTTTTTTTTTTTTTTTTTTAAATGTGCCTTAAAATATTTTATCTTGTCATGCGTTAATCTTGTCTGGTATCTTGTGGAAAAATATGTACACTAAATTTCATAATGAAAGTTCTATATCAATTTCATTAGTAAATATTTATTTTTCATAAAATTATGATGATTTTACTTTTGTGAAATATACATCATATTATTAAAAACAAAAACTATTTTATTTATGAGACAAAATTTTAATTAAAATACATTTACAAACAAAATGATTTGCATGCAAATTATGTTGTAGTGATATTGATGAGGAAACCCGGACGGATTTTGAAACGTCTAAATTCTAATTGTTTTAAAATAAAATACATTTAAAAACAATAGTTAAAATACATTTACAAACAAAATAATTTGCATGCAAATTATGTTGTAGTGATACTGATGAGGAAACCCGGACGGGTTTTGAAACGTCTGAATTTTAATTATTTTAAAATGTATTTTACCTAAAATTTTGTCTCGTAAATAATTTTTTTTAAATATTTATAATTGAGATGATTTGATGTTTGTGCACAATACAGCATATACAAAGGGATTTTACTGACAATTTTGCAGTTTGGAAGCTTTTAAAAAATGCTTATTCTTCCAAAAATATTTTATTTTTTCCTGATAAAGTAGTGTATTGCATGAGTTACTTGTGATTTTTTTTTAATTCCTGAAAAATTCAAATTATGATAAGTGGTCTTAAATTTTTGTTGTAGCTGTTGTGCTATTTAATGTCATTTAAACAACCTAAATTAAGCAATCAAATCCCAAACTCAATTTGTAATGCTGTGCTGTGTTCACTAGATAATAAATAAAAAATAATAATCTGGTATGTCACTCACACGACTTTCTCTTACCCTGAAATTTCATACTATAAATACAGGTTACAGATTAAGAGATAAGATAACAAGTACTGTTATGTAAACCTGTGTTAAACAATTCAAATTAGGCTTCGGAAGTGTTTTATATGATAATTAGTTCTGTGCGAGGGGGGGGGGGGGGCTTCCCTCGTTTCATTAATGCACCTACATTTATATAGAATTTAATTTGGTTATTAAAAAATAATTTTGTTTTTAAAACAAAATTTATTAAAATTATTTAAAAAATATATCTTTTATGATAATTCAGATGATTTCCATATTAGAGAAGTAGTATAACACACATTATTTTTATGTATTATTGAAAGAAATGTATTCATAACAGTTGTTTATTAATAACTAAACTAAAAAAATTCTGAAAATATATATAGAGTCATTAAACTTTTGCTGCAAACAGCTTTCTGCAGTTAAAACGGGCAAGTAGGTTGCCACCAAACTCGGTATAGAGACGATTCATGATATGATCTTATCCATTTAGTTACAAGAATTTAAGTATAACCATCTTGTATGTGTGTAACATGCAATTTTTTTTATAAAAACTTAGTACATAAAATTGTATCTATAAAAAAGACAAAAAAAAAATATTTTAGAAAAAAAAAAAAAAACCTTATATAATACTCGATAAAACTTTAGGTACATATTTGTGCAAATAAAAATAAGACACTTTTAAAACTGTAAGAAAAGATTGATTTTTAATTTAAATAATTATGAAAAAGGTAAACACTAAAATGTTATTAAAAATATGTTTGAATAATCAAATTTGTTGTTTTGCAAATTATGGCCCAAAACCACCTATCTTTTTTAATCTTCCAGAATTTGATGATTAATGAAATCTATCATGTGTGAAATGATAAAATATTTATTTTAATGTTCTCATTTCATATGTAAATTTCATGTATCTTAAATTAAGCTCGAGTGTATAGGAACTTTTATATTCTCTAAGAATTATCTGAGAATGATTCACATCTGAGAAAGACTATATAATGAAGAATGAAGTTATCAGTTATTATGGTTTTAATAATTCACTAAGCTGGAAGTATCAAATGTAACAATGAACCTAATTGTGTATATACACTACAAAAGTTCTGAAACATTTCATGAAAACATGCTGTTTGCCATTTAACTTAATTTTGTATTCAAAAGGCCTTTTTTTAATATCAAGATGTGCAAAATTCTTCATATGTACATCAATTATTCATTCTTACAACTACTCGGTATTCGGTACTCGACCGAGTAGTAAGGCCAAGTACTACTCGGTGCAGCACTACTCCCAATGTAGGCTAACTCTCACCGTTCAGATTGCCACTCCTCTCATCACATTTTGACTGACAAGGAAACATTCAAAAGGTGTCGTCTTCAAATGATATTGAAAAAATATATATGTGATTCTACTCTTCCTAAAACACCAGAAAGTAAAAAAATCATCGGCTGAAATGAATTACGGCGACCAAAAAAATTATCAAAATTAAGCATTTTTGGCAATTCAGCACTGTTAGGCGATAAGTTCGCTAGCACCAAGGTTGCCATGTACGAACAAAACCATGGTTTGCTTTTCCGCCAAGTACTCAAAATCAATCGCCTAACAGTGTGAATCGGCAAATATGCTTAATTTTGATAATTTTTTGTGGTCGCTGTAATTCATTTCAGCCAATAATTTTTTCACTTTCTGGTGTTTTATGGAGAGTAGAATCACATATATTTTTTTTCAATATTTTTTGAAGACGACACTTTTTGAATGTTTCCTTGTGAGACATTGTGTTGAATCAATACACCATTAGGGGATTTACACAATTTTTCTCTGTGCATGTTTCTGAACTTGGTGTTCAATTAATACACTCTTTTAGGGGATTGGTATCCACTGCTTGTTTGTTCATGCTTTGTGAACTTGTGCTGAATCTGAATCTTTGCATATCATCTTTAAAATTGATGATAGTTAACAATTCTACTCTTTATAGATTTCACAATTTAATAAAGCATGTTTAAAAAGAATATTGACATTTATATTGCATATATATAAAAAAAAAAAAAAAAAAAAATAGAAATTGTAAGGATTCCATAAGGTGTTTGGATGTCGATCGTTAGCTTAGGATTAGGGCATCGCAAAAAATTATATCAGTATAAGGTAATAAACAATTCTACTTCTTTATAGCTGTGAGAATTTAATAAAGTGTGTTTAAAGAGAACACTGACATTTATGTTGGAGATGGAGAAAGATTGGAAATCGCATGACTTCTGCAGTACATTTGATTGAGTGTTAGAGCAGAGGGAAAAGGGGGTGGTCCTAAAAAAGTATATGAGTGAAAGATATTTAACTATTCTATTTCTTTATAGATTATAGAATCTATTAAAGTAAGTTGAAAAAGAAATCGACATATATGTTGAGGATGGAGAAAGATAAGAAATCCCAACATTTCTGCAAAGCATTTGATTGCTGTTTGTTGGCAGAGGGGAATGGTGGATGGGTTAAAAAATGTATGAGTGAGATATATTTCTACGTATTTATAAGTTCTGGAATTTAATTAAGTTAAAAAAGAACATTGATATTTATGTTGTGTATGGAAGAAGTTGGAAATTGCAGGGATTTAATGAAGTGTTTAATCGTCGATTACTAACAAGAAGGGGGGGGGGGGGAAATCATTAAAAATTTCATAAATAAAAGATATTAAACAATTCTACCTCTTTATAGGTTCTAGAAGCCAATAAAGTGTCTTTAAAATGAACTTTCACATTTATGCTGTGGAAGGAAAAAGATTGAAAATTGAAAGACCTGAAATTTCTACACTATATTGTTTTCAAAAAATAATCTGCAGTAAAAAAAAAAAAAAAATGATATATGTCTTGTGTCTCGCATCTTCTGCCATGGGGGCTCCCTTGTGAGTCAAGAGTTAGAACAGAAGCAGGGTTGTTCAGTTTTTTCCGTAGTGGAAAAAAACTGGTTAAAAATTATCTTTATTCTTTCAATAAATACATAAAACAATTCTTTATTAACATGCGTATGTGCTTGTGAAATACAGTCACCTGGTCACCAATGTCGACCAATATTTTTTAACTGGCAACAATTTTTTCAACTTTAAGGAAACTTTTTTTAATTTTGATATTTTGTTGAAAGAATTGATCCTAGAATTGGACTCTGATTCCACCTTCTCTAATTACTTTTTGAAACACTGCGTGGAATCAATACACCATTAGGAAATTTACACATCTCCATGCATGTTCCACAAATCAGTGTTAAATTATTACACTGCTCCTATTTGCACATGCTATCAACCTGGTGCTGAATCGTTGTGCCGGTGAAATGATGTATCAATGCCACCGATTGTATATTGGTTTAATGAAAATAACAAAATTGGTTTAATGATGTTAAATTAACAGGTGTTTCCTGATGTATCAGTCTAGCCTAATAAATATTATTATTTTTTTTTTTTATACATAGAATTTTAATTTCTATATTTAAGTAAATTTTAAAATTGAAAAAAAGAAAGAAAACGGTGGAGGATACTTTTTATGGGCTACCAGAAATTTTTGTTGGCAACCATTTTTTTTACAAATTCCTGGAGCCCTGTGTATGTGTATATAATCAGTTTAAATATTTCAAAATAGACATGCAAAGTTAACAATATTTAATAAATAAATATATCTGTATTTTTCTAAAGATCGATTGGATGCAAAAGTGATAGTTTATGTGTAGTTATAATTTTAATTTCCCCCTCTTTCCCCCACTGCTTTCAACAACATTGTCATTTACTATCTCATAGTCATAAATTCCATTTAAAAATATTTTATTAAGCATGATGAAATTGAATGGTTCACACATCTTTCATGGAATTTTTTAATTTCTGAAAATACATAGTAAGGGAAGTATTGTAATCATGACAAAAACTTGACTTTGGGATGTTGGTGTATCTGTGTGTTTTAAGGTTCCATGAGTTCATTTTTGCTATTTTTATGATTATGTATATGCAGACCTAGATAAAATGCAAAACTGTCTGCGAACTCAAAAAATTTCTTAAAAATTTTCTGAAAAAAAAAAAAAAAAATAAATAATAATAATAATAATACTGTGCACCTTCTGAGTTTTATATCACTGCCAACAGCAAAAATATAAAGTTATATGCTAGTGGAGTGGAAGAAAAAAACCTGCATCTTGACATCTGTTAAATATATAATGAAAAAAAAAAAAGTTATTAGTCCATGAATGGAAGAGATGAACTTTTACTCATCATTTTGTTTACTGTTTTTGAAATAAACCATTCCTTAATATTATGACTCTTTCTTAAAAAATGCTACTCACTCTGCTTGATAAAGAATTGATTCAAAGCAGCATTTACTACAGAGTCACACTTTTGAATAAAGGTCCATTCACAGAAATAATTCATTTCATGGTGATCTGTTTCTTCACTAATAGGTCGCCCATTATTACTGTGATACTCATATTTTAATGTTAATGACTTGCACACAGATTACACAGACATAATAGTTACAGTTACAGCATGTAAAACTGTTTCAATGTCTTTGAAAAGTGCTGTTTTACTGGACAGAATTTTTTTAAATTATGCAGGAACTTATAAAATCTTTGGAAGGTATAGGTTTTATCAGTTTCTGACAAGCTGTCGTGGTTTAGAGTGCAAATATGCGATTCCAGAATTGAGATTTTGCTAGATAACTTTTTTTTTTTTTCTTTAGGAAAATTGTTTAAAAAAAAAGAAAAGAAAGAAAAAAAATGTCTGCAAACTTTGAAAATTTTCTGCGAACGACATTCGCACATTTGTCTATATTCTCAGGTCCATTTTATTCTCAGGTCCACACTTTTAAAATTACAAAATTCAATTATGTCATTCAATAATACTTCGTTAGTATGACAAAAATTTTTGTTAGTAACGACACCAGTACCAAATACTGACGAGAACAAAAATTCGGGCTGATGAAATGGAAGCCCGCACACTTTTGAAATATCAAATTTCAACGATGCCATTCGAAAGTGCTTTGTTAGTACTGCAAAAACTTTCATTAGTACCTATACCAGCACCACTTACTGAAGAATACAAAATTTCAGAAACATCTCACCAGCCTGCACACTTTTGAAATTATAAAATTCAATTATGTCATCCGAAAGTACTCCGTTAGTACTGACACTAGTACCAAGCGCTGAAAAGTAGAAAAAATCGGGCTGGTGAATGGTAACATGCACACTTTTGAAACATCAAATTTCAACGAAGCCATTCGAAGGTATTTTGTTAGTACCGCAACAATTTTCAGTACTTAACGAAGTACTTTCGAATGACATTGTTGAAATTTAATATTTCAAAAGTGTGCAGGTTACCATTTCACTAGCCCAGTTTTTTGCACTCTTCAATACTTGGTACTAACTGGTATTGGTACTAATGAAAGTTTTTGCAGTACTAACGGAGTACTTTCGATTGACATAATTGAATTTTGTAATTTGGAAAGTGTGCGGGCTGGTGAAATGCTTCTGAAATTTTGTACTCTTCAGTACAGTCAGTAACAAAAGTGTCCGAACACTAGCAAAAATTCCTATGTAAAAAAGTAGAGTTAATACTGTTTTGTTCAATAAATCCTTGTCGAATCATGTTCTTAGTCAGTCTAAGAACGTATATATTTTTTATATAGGAATTTTTGCTAGTGTTTGGACACTTTTGTTACTGACTGTACTTGGTACTGGTGTTGGTACTAACTTTTGGTACTAAATTTTTGTGGTACTAACTGGGTACTTTTGAATGGTATCGTTGACATTTGATATTTCAAAAGTGTGCGGGCTGCGATTTCAATCTTTATACTCTTCAGTACTTGGTACTGGTGTTGGTACTAATGAAACTTTTTTCGGTACTAACAGAGTACTTTTGAATGACATAATATAATTTTGTAATTTCAAAAGTGTGTGGGCTAGTAAAATGCACTTTGTATTCTCTGGGTCTGTGTATATGAGTGAATACAATATTGTCTAAATGCTTTGTTCAAACAAGCTAAAAGTCGATGCATATTGCATCGTATCATAGGTTATTATAGCATAAACTGTATACATTCTGAAGAATCTAGCACTTTTTTTTTTTTTTTAACCAGGACACAGATAAATTCTTTATCATTGTGGCCTATGGACTCAAATAATAAAGTGTGATAGCATCTGAATTACTTATTCTATTCAGCTGAAACTTTATATACATGTTATAGGTCACCATCGAATGAATTGTATAGACTTATTTTGGTGAATCTAGTCTATTATAGTTTTTTTTTTTTTTTTTTTTAACAGAGACACAACGAAAAATTTTGCAACATTGTGGTCTGTAGTGTAAAATTATTTAAAGTGTGATAGCGTCTAAATGCCTCATTTGATTGAGTTTTAAATTTATACACATGTTATAGGTCTATGTCACACAAACTGTATGCATTCTGGTGAATCTAGCACTATCAGTTCTTTTACAGATACAGACAAAAAAATTTGGATACATTCCATTCTGTTAACCAATATACTATTGGGAGAAAATAATCATTCACTTATTATAATTTTCTTATTTGATAACTTCTCTTACTATATTTTATTTAAACAACAGTGAATTACTTAATGTTCAGAAATTCAAGTCATTTGACATTTTTATTATTTCTCTTAAAGTTTCTGCATGTTTACCAAATTGATAATAAATAAATATATATATATATATATACAGTCATATACATATATGTGCACATTTATATTATTATTGACATTACTTTTGTGAAAAACAAACAAATTAAGTAAATAACTTTTATTGTTTTTTGAAATAAAATTTAATTTTGTATTTTTTTCATCTGGAATTTCTATTACCAAGTAATAATTTTTTTACAAAATTAAAATAAGAATATAAAATTGACAGATGGTTAAATATGTAAATCTGATTTTTTAAATTCTTGGATTAAAAAAAAAAAAAAAAAAAAATGACATATTGGTATTGCAAATAAAATGTTATATAGAAATAAAAGCTTTGCTTTGAAAGGACTTGCTGACATAAATTGATAAAAACATTCAATCTACATTTATGAGATTTTTTTTTTTTTTAAACCTAGTATAGAAATGTTAAATAAGATATTCCCATGTTAAGTACTAGTGCTGGGCGATGTTGACATTTCTTAAATCGATATATCGTTCATCTTAAATACCGATATAAGGATATATCGTTTTAATGTAGCGTTACCAACTGTAGGGATTAGTCCCTACACGTAAGGACTTAAAAAAAAAATATAAAAAAAAATCTACCAAGACAGGGATTGAACTGAAAACTTTCTTGTCTCAAATCAAACAATCAGGCACTGTACCACAATTTTTTGCTCACTAATTAAGTTTCGAGCATTTTGATAAAAGGGACTAAATTTTCTAAGGTTTTATCTTGGCCTATGGGTGAGTTGTTGCACAAAATTTGCCCTTTATCCTAGGTTTTTGACCACACTCTTTAATTTAATCTTAGTTTAATTTCAATAGGAATTTTACTGGTTCATACTTCCCTTGTAAGTGGATGTATGGTAGCTCCAAATTTTGGTGCAACTTAAATTCAATCGCAAGAAGTAGAAAACTTAAAAAAAAAGGTTGAACCATTTTATGATATTGCTTATAATTTTACTCCATTCCATATACAGTTGGCAGCAAAAGTATTCGAGCGCTAGCAATATTGCCTATGTATATATATATATATAAAGTACTCTTTATACTGCTTTGTTAAATAAATCCTTCTCGAGTCATCTTCTCAAACATTCAAGAATTTTATCCTAGTTGACTATTACTATTACAGAAAATTGTTTTATTTTCACAATATTCCTTACTGTTATTTTGTACATTTATAGAAAAATTTATCATATACTGGAAAGTATTTATTATATCCTTATGTTCTAAAACGGGACAACAGTGCCATTTGTATACTGATGTGTACAAAATGCGAATAAGTGCTAATTTATATCAAGGTGCAAGTATGTAAAACTTTTTAGGAAATTCTGTGCATTATTTTTCGAGCTAAATTCGTTGGAAATATTTTTTTCACACTCAAGCAAATGGATAATTTCTAAAAATGGTCAATACGTTCTTTAGACTTCTCGAAACGTGTAAATTCATTGAAAACCAGAAGATAAAAATTTTTACAAGTACTTTCTTGTAATGAATACCTACAGAAGAATGCAAAAATGCGAAAATCAACAATGAACCATAAAAAATTATATTAGTTTTACAAAATTAAATTTTTTCCTTGAAATTATTATTTTTATCGCAGAAATATTTCCCATTGACTCGTGATGTGACATTTTGTGAGTAATCTTTAGAACTTATGAAGCACCCCAATTTATTTATTTAATTTTTAACTAATTGATAAATTCAGAATTTTATTATTTCTTATTACTCTTTAATGCATTAAAATATTTACATTCTCCACTTACATGCAAACGAATTACAAAATGGCTTCACACAAGATATTAAATTTCTGTAGTGCTTTGAATCTCCTAATAAATGTAAATCTTAATTAAAATTTTCTAAAATACAATTTCTTTCAAAATTCATGAGATTTTTCTTTTTATATTGAAGTTTAAAATTTTTACTTATGTTAGATTAAATTACATTAAGACAAATTACAAAAAGACTAATAATTGGCTTAGTGTAAGAAAGAAAATTAGTAATAGAAGAAAAAACAGTTTGGTACACTTGAAGACAAAAAAAAAAAAAAGCATCAACTTTTACCGTATTCAAAATTATTTTTTAATACCCATACTATATACTGTTAAGTAATTGATTTCGAAATAAATAGAAATCAGATAATTAAATGTTAGAATAATCATATCTAAGATGATGCTGCTGTTTGAATTAATTTATTTTTGACAATATGACAACGTCATAGTCTTTACTGAAATTAATAAATTTAATGAAATAATATTAATTACAGGAAATATTAATAAAGAATCGTTAATTATTCACTTATCTAATAAACAGAAACTGGAGTATCTTATTTTTTAATTATAGGAACAGGAACTATAATAAAAATAGTCGAAGAAAATACTAATATTGATAAAGTAAATCTCCAGTAATCAAACGAATTTCGGATGAATGAATAAATGAATCTCATTTCTCGGTTGTCATTTCGTTACTACGCATGCATTCCTAAAACCATAATCCATTCGAAAGAATGCTTCCTCGGGTCGGGTCTTAAACCGATATTATCTTCCCAGTACGCTTGCGCAACACTAAATCAAAACGGCTACTCTCTTGATTCTTTGTGGTTTGATTGAGTAAAGGTTTTCATGATTTAGCTGTTTATAAATGCACATGCTTTACACTAAACCGGTATCCGACTGAATGAATATTCATCTGGCATTATTCCAGCATTACTGAATCGGTTTAGCCTGACATCAGAAGTTCGCGTTTTTTTATGTTTCTGCATCGATATTTCACGGAAGATGAAATATTTAAATCGAATAAACGATATTAGTGTTAAATCGATATTTGATTTTACATCGATATAAAGCTCAGTCCTATTAAGTACAAAATGACAAAGAAACAAATTATTTTTAAGATTATAATCATCTACGTATTAATCAATCATGTTGATTGTGAAACTGATTTGTTGATTGTTGATTGTGATCAACTGATCATGTTGATTGTTTAATAATAATGAAAATAGTCTTTTGAGGGGGTAGGGGTGTTGGGGGGTTAAGTTATTCTTCATTTTTAACTGTCAACATTATGTATGAAATATTTTTCTGCCTACGACCTTATCTATTTCTTTTGTTTTTAAGGATTTAGATATAGTATTAAATAACTTTTTATTTATTTATTTTTTCTCTTGATATCCAATATGACAATGCTATAATAGTCCACAACAGATTTACTTTGTTACATTTTCAAACTATACATAACTAATGTAATTAGCATTTTCTTTATGGTTTTTTTTATTGATCACAAGCAGACTACGCCCGCTTTGCTGGTCAATATATTTAAATGAATTTTCAAAAGAGATGGATCAGTATTTATTTTTTACTTCACATTATAAATAAAAACTTAATGAAAAGAAATAATAATAATTTATACATACTAGGGGGCTCTGCCCCCTGCTCGCTCTGCTTACCAAACTCCGAGGAAAACTTCACCCCCCGTCTCGCTTCGCTCATTAATCCCTGCGGGATATCGAAGAAGGAATTCATGAAAAATGAAACATAAATGCCAATGTTTAAAAAAATATATGAATTTAAAAAGTTTAAATTCGAAATTCAAAAAAAAAAAATCTTGATGAGGTACACACCTGCAGGGTCCCAGGTACCTATATGCCAAATTTGGAAGCTCTGCGATCAATAGTGTGAGTACCAGAGCGCAGACAGACACACACAGACACTTCTCTTTATTTATATAGATGATTAAAATGAAATTACACTTTTCATTAATCAAGTTATTAAATTTTAATAAAATATTTCTACTGCTAAAATTGCTAAAGGTGCTTTTAAATAAAAGCACAATTTATTGTTTTGACAGAATAACTTTATGCATTGAACATGTACAGTTGAATGGATTTTATTTTGCCCAGTTTCATGTGGGTTTTTTTCAGTGTCCTGGCTTTTGACAAAATAACAACCCTGCACAGAAGCAATAGTAAACTTACAAAATAATAGTTTAACCTAGCATAGGCAAGTTAAACTTTAGCCAAAACACTAAATTATACATCATATTATTATTAATTGCAGGAGGTTGCTTACTGTCTCTGGTAAAAAAACATATGATGCATTATTAAACAAAACAAAAGTTACATATTAAGATAGTGATTACTAAAATTTATAATCAGTATATTAAATTGATAACTTACAGAAATAAATATTTCATTGAAATCAGTAGAAAATTTTGAAATCCTCAAGATAAAGTGTTAAAGTTTTTATTTAAATTCAGAAAAAATCATTAAATATTTTGTTATTTAAGTGTCAGGATTAGAAAATCCAATGCCAGGTTGCCATGTTATGCATGATTTTAAATCAAAAATTTAATGAAAAACAAATACACTAGAAAGTGTTGAGAATTCAACTTTGCTTGAAGACTTTTTAACAATTGGTTTGCTATAAAATAAAGGTTCAAATGATAATAAAAAATAATACTACAGTACAAATAATAAGGTTTAGACTAACAAAACTAACACAATTAATTATTTAATTGAAATAAATTCTGTTTTCAAATTTCAGCAGCTTATGTATATATAACAGAGAAGTATCCCCCCGTCCCCCCTGCACATAAAAAATCCAATGAAAAGTAAAAGTCGATTAATCAAAAGCTGATAAATTGCAAACATTTTTAAATATAAATTTATTAAAAATAATTTAATTCTAATAAAACTTTTGATCTCTAATATCATCTAAAACCAAGAATCAATTCAATAAATAAAACTTTTTTACATTAAACATCATTCAAGCAAAAAGTCAGAAAAGGAGTGCAAAAAAGTTTTAAAGAATAAATTTACACATTTTTTTTTTTTTTTTTTACAAAACAGTGACTAAGATAACCTTCGAATATAATGAATAAGTTATTATGAAAATAATATATAATTAAATAGATCAAATTTTATAATCCACCTTTGTCTAAGGGGCATGAGTTGTGACACAATTAACAATGTTTATAAAATCTACCATTGAAAATTTTTGGACTTTAAATGTTTAAATAGCAAATTTCACTTCCTGTATTTG
>CAWVNO010001305.1:0-160655 GCA_963930645.1 Salticus scenicus
GTCCTGCGCTCTCAAAATTTTTCTCGCAGTTTCACATGCCCATCTTCAAACGACGATTCCCAAGCAACTAAAAGAGTCTAACTATCGCAATAAGTTTCAGAATCTGCGGAATATATTCTAGTTTCATAATAACCGCACCGGAAATTTTGCACGGTGAAACTTTGGGCCCGGGGGGCGTTTTTACGCGGACTTTCGGCAGCCGTCCTGCGCTCTCAAAATTTTTTTCGCAGTTTCACATGCCCATCTTCAAACGACGATTCCCAAGCAACTAAAAGAGTCTAACTATCGCAATAAGTTTCAGAATCTGCGGAATATATTCTAGTTTCATAATAACCGCACCGGAAATTTTGCACGGTGAAACTTTAAACCCGGGGGGCGTTTTTACGCGGACTTTCGGCAGCCGTCCTGCGCTCTCAAAATTTTTCTCGCAGTTTCACATGCCCATCGTCAAACGACGATTCCCAAGCAACTAAAAGAGTCTAACTATCGCAATAACTTTCAGAATCTGCGAAATGTATTCTAGTTTCATAATAACATCACCGGGAATTTTGCACGGTGAAACTTTAGGCCCGGGGGGCGTTTTTACGCAGACTTTCGGCAGCCGTCCTGCGCTCTCAAAATTTTTCTCGCAGTTTCACATGCCCATCTTCAAACGACGATTCCCAAGCAACTAAAAGAGTCTAACTATCGCAATAAGTTTCAGAATCTGCGGAATATATTCTAGTTTCATAATAACCGCACCGGAAATTTTGCACGGTGAAACTTTGGGCCCGGGGGGCGTTTTTACGCGGACTTTCGGCAGCCGTCCTGCGCTCTCAAAATTTTTTTCGCAGTTTCACATGCCCATCTTCAAACGACGATTCCCAAGCAACTAAAAGAGTCTAACTATCGCAATAAGTTTCAGAATCTGCGGAATATATTCTAGTTTCATAATAACCGCACCGGAAATTTTGCACGGTGAAACTTTGGGCCCGGGGGGCGTTTTTACGCGGACTTTCGGCAGCCGTCCTGCGCTCTCAAAATTTTTCTCGCAGTTTCACATGCCCATCTTCAAACGACGATTCCCAAGCAACTAAAAGAGTCTAACTATCGCAATAACTTTCAGAATCTGCGAAATGTATTCTAGTTTCATAATAACATCACCGGGAATTTTGCAAGGTGAAACTTTAGGCCCGGGGGGCGTTTTTACGCAGACTTTCGGCAGCCGTCCTGCGCTCTCAAAATTTTTCTCGCAGTTTCACATGCCCATCTTCAAACGACGATTCCCAAGCAACTAAAAGAGTCTAACTATCGCAATAAGTTTCAGAATCTGCGGAATATATTCTAGTTTCATAATAACCGCACCGGAAATTTTGCACGGTGAAACTTTGGGCCCGGGGGGCGTTTTTACGCGGACTTTCGGCAGCCGTCCTGCGCTCTCAAAATTTTTTTCGCAGTTTCACATGCCCATCTTCAAACGACGATTCCCAAGCAACTAAAAGAGTCTAACTATCGCAATAAGTTTCAGAATCTGCGGAATATATTCTAGTTTCATAATAACCGCACCGGAAATTTTGCACGGTGAAACTTTGGGCCCGGGGGGCGTTTTTACGCGGACTTTCGGCAGCCGTCCTGCGCTCTCAAAATTTTTCTCGCAGTTTCACATGCCCATCTTCAAACGACGATTCCCAAGCAACTAAAAGAGTCTAACTATCGCAATAACTTTCAGAATCTGCGAAATGTATTCTAGTTTCATAATAACATCACCGGGAATTTTGCACGGTGAAACTTTAGGCCCGGGGGGCGTTTTTACGCAGACTTTCGGCAGCCGTCCTGCGCTCTCAAAATTTTTCTCGCAGTTTCACATGCCCATCTTCAAACGACGATTCCCAAGCAACTAAAAGAGTCTAACTATCGCAATAAGTTTCAGAATCTGCGGAATATATTCTAGTTTCATAATAACCGCACCGGAAATTTTGCACGGTGAAACTTTGGGCCCGGGGGGCGTTTTTACGCGGACTTTCGGCAGCCGTCCTGCGCTCTCAAAATTTTTTTCGCAGTTTCACATGCCCATCTTCAAACGACGATTCCCAAGCAACTAAACGAGTCTAACTATCGCAATAAGTTTCAAAATCTGCGGAATATATTCTAGTTTCATAATAACCGCACCGGAAATTTTGCACGGTGAAACTTTGGGCCCGGGGGGCGTTTTTACGCGGACTTTCGGCAGCCGTCCTGCGCTCTCAAAATTTTTCTCGCAGTTTCACATGCCCATCTTCAAACGACGATTCCCAAGCAACTAAAAGAGTCTAACTATCGCAATAACTTTCAGAATCTGCGAAATGTATTCTAGTTTCATAATAACATCACCGGGAATTTTGCACGGTGAAACTTTAGGCCCGGGGGGCGTTTTTACGCAGACTTTCGGCAGCCGTCCTGCGCTCTCAAAATTTTTCTCGCAGTTTCACATGCCCATCTTCAAACGACGATTCCCAAGCAACTAAAAGAGTCTAACTATCGCAATAAGTTTCAGAATCTGCGGAATATATTCTAGTTTCATAATAACCGCACCGGAAATTTTGCACGGTGAAACTTTGGGCCCGGGGGGCGTTTTTACGCGGACTTTCGGCAGCCGTCCTGCGCTCTCAAAATTTTTTTCGCAGTTTCACATGCCCATCTTCAAACGACGATTCCCAAGCAACTAAAAGAGTCTAACTATCGCAATAAGTTTCAGAATCTGCGGAATATATTCTAGTTTCATAATAACCGCACCGGAAATTTTGCACGGTGAAACTTTGGGCCCGGGGGGCGTTTTTACGCGGACTTTCGGCAGCCGTCCTGCGCTCTCAAAATTTTTCTCGCAGTTTCACATGCCCATCTTCAAACGACGATTCCCAAGCAACTAAAAGAGTCTAACTATCGCAATAACTTTCAGAATCTGCGAAATGTATTCTAGTTTCATAATAACATCACCAGGAATTTTGCACGGTGAAACTTTAGGCCCGGGGGGCGTTTTTACGCAGACTTTCGGCAGCCGTCCTGCGCTCTCAAAATTTTTCTCGCAGTTTCACATGCCCATCTTCAAACGACGATTCCCAAGCAACTAAAAGAGTCTAACTATCGCAATAAGTTTCAGAATCTGCGGAATATATTCTAGTTTCATAATAACCGCACCGGAAATTTTGCACGGTGAAACTTTGGGCCCGGGGGGCGTTTTTACGCGGACTTTCGGCAGCCGTCCTGCGCTCTCAAAATTTTTTTCGCAGTTTCACATGCCCATCTTCAAACGACGATTCCCAAGCAACTAAAAGAGTCTAACTATCGCAATAAGTTTCAGAATCTGCGGAATATATTCTAGTTTCATAATAACCGCACCGGAAATTTTGCACGGTGAAACTTTGGGCCCGGGGGGCGTTTTTACGCGGACTTTCGGCAGCCGTCCTGCGCTCTCAAAATTTTTCTCGCAGTTTCACATGCCCATCTTCAAACGACGATTCCCAAGCAACTAAAAGAGTCTAACTATCGCAATAACTTTCAGAATCTGCGAAATGTATTCTAGTTTCATAATAACATCACCGGGAATTTTGCACGGTGAAACTTTAGGCCCGGGGGGCGTTTTTACGCAGACTTTCGGCAGCCGTCCTGCGCTCTCAAAATTTTTCTCGCAGTTTCACATGCCCATCTTCAAACGACGATTCCCAAGCAACTAAAAGAGTCTAACTATCGCAATAAGTTTCAGAATCTGCGGAATATATTCTAGTTTCATAATAACCGCACCGGAAATTTTGCACGGTGAAACTTTGGGCCCGGGGGGCGTTTTTACGCGGACTTTCGGCAGCCGTCCTGCGCTCTCAAAATTTTTTTCGCAGTTTCACAGGCCCATCTTCAAACGACGATTCCCAAGCAACTAAAAGAGTCTAACTATCGCAATAAGTTTCAGAATCTGCGGAATATATTCTAGTTTCATAATAACCGCACCGGAAATTTTGCACGGTGAAACTTTGGGCCCGGGGGGCGTTTTTACGCGGACTTTCGGCAGCCGTCCTGCGCTCTCAAAATTTTTCTCGCAGTTTCACATGCCCATCTTCAAACGACGATTCCCAAGCAACTAAAAGAGTCTAACTATCGCAATAACTTTCAGAATCTGCGAAATGTATTCTAGTTTCATAATAACATCACCGGAATTTTGCACGGTGAAACTTTAGGCCCGGGGGGCGTTTTTACGCAGACTTTCGGCAGCCGTCCTGCGCTCTCAAAATTTTTCTCGCAGTTTCACATGCCCATCTTCAAACGACGATTCCCAAGCAACTAAAAGAGTCTAACTATCGCAATAAGTTTCAGAATCTGCGGAATATATTCTAGTTTCATAATAACCGCACCGGAAATTTTGCACGGTGAAACTTTGGGCCCGGGGGGCGTTTTTACGCGGACTTTCGGCAGCCGTCCTGCGCTCTCAAAATTTTTTTCGCAGTTTCACATGCCCATCTTCAAACGACGATTCCCAAGCAACTAAAAGAGTCTAACTATCGCAATAAGTTTCAGAATCTGCGGAATATATTCTAGTTTCATAATAACCGCACCGGAAATTTTGCACGGTGAAACTTTGGGCCCGGGGGGCGTTTTTACGCGGACTTTCGGCAGCCGTCCTGCGCTCTCAAAATTTTTCTCGCAGTTTCACATGCCCATCTTCAAACGACGATTCCCAAGCAACTAAAAGAGTCTAACTATCGCAATAACTTTCAGAATCTGCGAAATGTATTCTAGTTTCATAATAACATCACCGGGAATTTTGCACGGTGAAACTTTAGGCCCGGGGGGCGTTTTTACGCAGACTTTCGGCAGCCGTCCTGCGCTCTCAAAATTTTTCTCGCAGTTTCACATGCCCATCTTCAAACGACGATTCCCAAGCAACTAAAAGAGTCTAACTATCGCAATAAGTTTCAGAATCTGCGGAATATATTCTAGTTTCATAATAACCGCACCGGAAATTTTGCACGGTGAAACTTTGGGCCCGGGGGGCGTTTTTACGCGGACTTTCGGCAGCCGTCCTGCGCTCTCAAAATTTTTTTCGCAGTTTCACATGCCCATCTTCAAACGACGATTCCCAAGCAACTAAAAGAGTCTAACTATCGCAATAAGTTTCAGAATCTGCGGAATATATTCTAGTTTCATAATAACCGCACCGGAAATTTTGCACGGTGAAACTTTGGGCCCGGGGGGCGTTTTTACGCGGACTTTCGGCAGCCGTCCTGCGCTCTCAAAATTTTTCTCGCAGTTTCACATGCCCATCTTCAAACGACGATTCCCAAGCAACTAAAAGAGTCTAACTATCGCAATAACTTTCAGAATCTGCGAAATGTATTCTAGTTTCATAATAACATCACCGGGAATTTTGCACGGTGAAACTTTAGGCCCGGGGGGCGTTTTTACGCAGACTTTCGGCAGCCGTCCTGCGCTCTCAAAATTTTTCTCGCAGTTTCACATGCCCATCTTCAAACGACGATTCCCAAGCAACTAAAAGAGTCTAACTATCGCAATAAGTTTCAGAATCTGCGGAATATATTCTAGTTTCATAATAACCGCACCGGAAATTTTGCACGGTGAAACTTTGGGCCCGGGGGGCGTTTTTACGCGGACTTTCGGCAGCCGTCCTGCGCTCTCAAAATTTTTTTCGCAGTTTCACATGCCCATCTTCAAACGACGATTCCCAAGCAACTAAAAGAGTCTAACTATCGCAATAAGTTTCAGAATCTGCGGAATATATTCTAGTTTCATAATAACCGCACCGGAAATTTTGCACGGTGAAACTTTGGGCCCGGGGGGCGTTTTTACGCGGACTTTCGGCAGCCGTCCTGCGCTCTCAAAATTTTTCTCGCAGTTTCACATGCCCATCTTCAAACGACGATTCCCAAGCAACTAAAAGAGTCTAACTATCGCAATAACTTTCAGAATCTGCGAAATGTATTCTAGTTTCATAATAACATCACCGGGAATTTTGCACGGTGAAACTTTAGGCCCGGGGGGCGTTTTTACGCAGACTTTCGGCAGCCGTCCTGCGCTCTCAAAATTTTTCTCGCAGTTTCACATGCCCATCTTCAAACGACGATTCCCAAGCAACTAAAAGAGTCTAACTATCGCAATAAGTTTCAGAATCTGCGGAATATATTCTAGTTTCATAATAACCGCACCGGAAATTTTGCACGGTGAAACTTTGGGCCCGGGGGGCGTTTTTACGCGGACTTTCGGCAGCCGTCCTGCGCTCTCAAAATTTTTTTCGCAGTTTCACATGCCCATCTTCAAACGACGATTCCCAAGCAACTAAAAGAGTCTAACTATCGCAATAAGTTTCAGAATCTGCGGAATATATTCTAGTTTCATAATAACCGCACCGGAAATTTTGCACGGTGAAACTTTAAACCCGGGGGGCGTTTTTACGCGGACTTTCGGCAGCCGTCCTGCGCTCTCAAAATTTTTCTCGCAGTTTCACATGCCCATCGTCAAACGACGATTCCCAAGCAACTAAAAGAGTCTAACTATCGCAATAACTTTCAGAATCTGCGAAATGTATTCTAGTTTCATAATAACATCACCGGGAATTTTGCACGGTGAAACTTTAGGCCCGGGGGGCGTTTTTACGCAGACTTTCGGCAGCCGTCCTGCGCTCTCAAAATTTTTCTCGCAGTTTCACATGCCCATCTTCAAACGACGATTCCCAAGCAACTAAAAGAGTCTAACTATCGCAATAAGTTTCAGAATCTGCGGAATATATTCTAGTTTCATAATAACCGCACCGGAAATTTTGCACGGTGAAACTTTGGGCCCGGGGGGCGTTTTTACGCGGACTTTCGGCAGCCGTCCTGCGCTCTCAAAATTTTTTTCGCAGTTTCACATGCCCATCTTCAAACGACGATTCCCAAGCAACTAAAAGAGTCTAACTATCGCAATAAGTTTCAGAATCTGCGGAATATATTCTAGTTTCATAATAACCGCACCGGAAATTTTGCACGGTGAAACTTTGGGCCCGGGGGGCGTTTTTACGCGGACTTTCGGCAGCCGTCCTGCGCTCTCAAAATTTTTCTCGCAGTTTCACATGCCCATCTTCAAACGACGATTCCCAAGCAACTAAAAGAGTCTAACTATCGCAATAACTTTCAGAATCTGCGAAATGTATTCTAGTTTCATAATAACATCACCGGGAATTTTGCAAGGTGAAACTTTAGGCCCGGGGGGCGTTTTTACGCAGACTTTCGGCAGCCGTCCTGCGCTCTCAAAATTTTTCTCGCAGTTTCACATGCCCATCTTCAAACGACGATTCCCAAGCAACTAAAAGAGTCTAACTATCGCAATAAGTTTCAGAATCTGCGGAATATATTCTAGTTTCATAATAACCGCACCGGAAATTTTGCACGGTGAAACTTTGGGCCCGGGGGGCGTTTTTACGCGGACTTTCGGCAGCCGTCCTGCGCTCTCAAAATTTTTTTCGCAGTTTCACATGCCCATCTTCAAACGACGATTCCCAAGCAACTAAAAGAGTCTAACTATCGCAATAAGTTTCAGAATCTGCGGAATATATTCTAGTTTCATAATAACCGCACCGGAAATTTTGCACGGTGAAACTTTGGGCCCGGGGGGCGTTTTTACGCGGACTTTCGGCAGCCGTCCTGCGCTCTCAAAATTTTTCTCGCAGTTTCACATGCCCATCTTCAAACGACGATTCCCAAGCAACTAAAAGAGTCTAACTATCGCAATAACTTTCAGAATCTGCGAAATGTATTCTAGTTTCATAATAACATCACCGGGAATTTTGCACGGTGAAACTTTAGGCCCGGGGGGCGTTTTTACGCAGACTTTCGGCAGCCGTCCTGCGCTCTCAAAATTTTTCTCGCAGTTTCACATGCCCATCTTCAAACGACGATTCCCAAGCAACTAAAAGAGTCTAACTATCGCAATAAGTTTCAGAATCTGCGGAATATATTCTAGTTTCATAATAACCGCACCGGAAATTTTGCACGGTGAAACTTTGGGCCCGGGGGGCGTTTTTACGCGGACTTTCGGCAGCCGTCCTGCGCTCTCAAAATTTTTCTCGCAGTTTCACATGCCCATCTTCAAACGACGATTCCCAAGCAACTAAAAGAGTCTAACTATCGCAATAACTTTCAGAATCTGCGAAATGTATTCTAGTTTCATAATAACATCACCGGGAATTTTGCACGGTGAAACTTTAGGCCCGGGGGGCGTTTTTACGCAGACTTTCGGCAGCCGTCCTGCGCTCTCAAAATTTTTCTCGCAGTTTCACATGCCCATCTTCAAACGACGATTCCCAAGCAACTAAAAGAGTCTAACTATCGCAATAAGTTTCAGAATCTGCGGAATATATTCTAGTTTCATAATAACCGCACCGGAAATTTTGCACGGTGAAACTTTGGGCCCGGGGGGCGTTTTTACGCGGACTTTCGGCAGCCGTCCTGCGCTCTCAAAATTTTTTTCGCAGTTTCACATGCCCATCTTCAAACGACGATTCCCAAGCAACTAAAAGAGTCTAACTATCGCAATAAGTTTCAGAATCTGCGGAATATATTCTAGTTTCATAATAACCGCACCGGAAATTTTGCACGGTCAAACTTTGGGCCCGGGGGGCGTTTTTACGCGGACTTTCGGCAGCCGTCCTGCGCTCTCAAAATTTTTCTCGCAGTTTCACATGCCCATCTTCAAACGACGATTCCCAAGCAACTAAAAGAGTCTAACTATCGCAATAACTTTCAGAATCTGCGAAATGTATTCTAGTTTCATAATAACATCACCGGGAATTTTGCACGGTGAAACTTTAGGCCCGGGGGGCGTTTTTACGCAGACTTTCGGCAGCCGTCCTGCGCTCTCAAAATTTTTCTCGCAGTTTCACATGCCCATCTTCAAACGACGATTCCCAAGCAACTAAAAGAGTCTAACTATCGCAATAAGTTTCAGAATCTGCGGAATATATTCTAGTTTCATAATAACCGCACCGGAAATTTTGCACGGTGAAACTTTGGGCCCGGGGGGCGTTTTTACGCGGACTTTCGGCAGCCGTCCTGCGCTCTCAAAATTTTTTTCGCAGTTTCACATGCCCATCTTCAAACGACGATTCCCAAGCAACTAAAAGAGTCTAACTATCGCAATAAGTTTCAGAATCTGCGGAATATATTCTAGTTTCATAATAACCGCACCGGAAATTTTGCACGGTGAAACTTTGGGCCCGGGGGGCGTTTTTACGCGGACTTTCGGCAGCCGTCCTGCGCTCTCAAAATTTTTCTCGCAGTTTCACATGCCCATCTTCAAACGACGATTCCCAAGCAACTAAAAGAGTCTAACTATCGCAATAACTTTCAGAATCTGCGAAATGTATTCTAGTTTCATAATAACATCACCGGGAATTTTGCACGGTGAAACTTTAGGCCCGGGGGGCGTTTTTACGCAGACTTTCGGCAGCCGTCCTGCGCTCTCAAAATTTTTCTCGCAGTTTCACATGCCCATCTTCAAACGACGATTCCCAAGCAACTAAAAGAGTCTAACTATCGCAATAAGTTTCAGAATCTGCGGAATATATTCTAGTTTCATAATAACCGCACCGGAAATTTTGCACGGTGAAACTTTGGGCCCGGGGGGCGTTTTTACGCGGACTTTCGGCAGCCGTCCTGCGCTCTCAAAATTTTTTTCGCAGTTTCACATGCCCATCTTCAAACGACGATTCCCAAGCAACTAAAAGAGTCTAACTATCGCAATAAGTTTCAGAATCTGCGGAATATATTCTAGTTTCATAATAACCGCACCGGAAATTTTGCACGGTGAAACTTTGGGCCCGGGGGGCGTTTTTACGCGGACTTTCGGCAGCCGTCCTGCGCTCTCAAAATTTTTCTCGCAGTTTCACATGCCCATCTTCAAACGACGATTCCCAAGCAACTAAAAGAGTCTAACTATCGCAATAACTTTCAGAATCTGCGAAATGTATTCTAGTTTCATAATAACATCACCGGGAATTTTGCACGGTGAAACTTTAGGCCCGGGGGGCGTTTTTACGCAGACTTTCGGCAGCCGTCCTGCGCTCTCAAAATTTTTCTCGCAGTTTCACATGCCCATCTTCAAACGACGATTCCCAAGCAACTAAAAGAGTCTAACTATCGCAATAAGTTTCAGAATCTGCGGAATATATTCTAGTTTCATAATAACCGCACCGGAAATTTTGCACGGTGAAACTTTGGGCCCGGGGGGCGTTTTTACGCGGACTTTCGGCAGCCGTCCTGCGCTCTCAAAATTTTTTTCGCAGTTTCACATGCCCATCTTCAAACGACGATTCCCAAGCAACTAAAAGAGTCTAACTATCGCAATAAGTTTCAGAATCTGCGGAATATATTCTAGTTTCATAATAAAATAACCGCACCGGAAATTTTGCACGGTGAAACTTTGGGCCCGGGGGGCGTTTTTACGCGGACTTTCGGCAGCCGTCCTGCGCTCTCAAAATTTTTCTCGCAGTTTCACATGCCCATCTTCAAACGACGATTCCCAAGCAACTAAAAGAGTCTAACTATCGCAATAACTTTCAGAATCTGCGAAATGTATTCTAGTTTCATAATAACATCACGGGAATTTTGCACGGTGAAACTTTAGGCCCGGGGGGCGTTTTTACGCAGACTTTCGGCAGCCGTCCTGCGCTCTCAAAATTTTTCTCGCAGTTTCACATGCCCATCTTCAAACGACGATTCCCAAGCAACTAAAAGAGTCTAACTATCGCAATAAGTTTCAGAATCTGCGGAATATATTCTAGTTTCATAATAACCGCACCGGAAATTTTGCACGGTGAAACTTTGGGCCCGGGGGGCGTTTTTACGCGGACTTTCGGCAGCCGTCCTGCGCTCTCAAAATTTTTTTCGCAGTTTCACATGCCCATCTTCAAACGACGATTCCCAAGCAACTAAAAGAGTCTAACTATCGCAATAAGTTTCAGAATCTGCGGAATATATTCTAGTTTCATAATAACCGCACCGGAAATTTTGCACGGTGAAACTTTGGGCCCGGGGGGCGTTTTTACGCGGACTTTCGGCAGCCGTCCTGCGCTCTCAAAATTTTTCTCGCAGTTTCACATGCCCATCTTCAAACGACGATTCCCAAGCAACTAAAAGAGTCTAACTATCGCAATAACTTTCAGAATCTGCGAAATGTATTCTAGTTTCATAATAACATCACCGGGAATTTTGCACGGTGAAACTTTAGGCCCGGGGGGCGTTTTACGCAGACTTTCGGCAGCCGTCCTGCGCTCTCAAAATTTTTCTCGCAGTTTCACATGCCCATCTTCAAACGACGATTCCCAAGCAACTAAAAGAGTCTAACTATCGCAATAAGTTTCAGAATCTGCGGAATATATTCTAGTTTCATAATAACCGCACCGGAAATTTTGCACGGTGAAACTTTGGGCCCGGGGGGCGTTTTTACGCGGACTTTCGGCAGCCGTCCTGCGCTCTCAAAATTTTTTCGCAGTTTCACATGCCCATCTTCAAACGACGATTCCCAAGCAACTAAAAGAGTCTAACTATCGCAATAAGTTTCAGAATCTGCGGAATATATTCTAGTTTCATAATAACCGCACCGGAAATTTTGCACGGTGAAACTTTGGGCCCGGGGGGCGTTTTTACGCGGACTTTCGGCAGCCGTCCTGCGCTCTCAAAATTTTTCTCGCAGTTTCACATGCCCATCTTCAAACGACGATTCCCAAGCAACTAAAAGAGTCTAACTATCGCAATAACTTTCAGAATCTGCGAAATGTATTCTAGTTTCATAATAACATCACCGGGAATTTTGCACGGTGAAACTTTAGGCCCGGGGGGCGTTTTTACGCAGACTTTCGGCAGCCGTCCTGCGCTCTCAAAATTTTTCTCGCAGTTTCACATGCCCATCTTCAAACGACGATTCCCAAGCAACTAAAAGAGTCTAACTATCGCAATAAGTTTCAGAATCTGCGGAATATATTCTAGTTTCATAATAACCGCACCGGAAATTTTGCACGGTGAAACTTTGGGCCCGGGGGGCGTTTTTACGCGGACTTTCGGCAGCCGTCCTGCGCTCTCAAAATTTTTTTCGCAGTTTCACATGCCCATCTTCAAACGACGATTCCCAAGCAACTAAAAGAGTCTAACTATCGCAATAAGTTTCAGAATCTGCGGAATATATTCTAGTTTCATAATAACCGCACCGGAAATTTTGCACGGTGAAACTTTGGGCCCGGGGGGCGTTTTTACGCGGACTTTCGGCAGCCGTCCTGCGCTCTCAAAATTTTTCTCGCAGTTTCACATGCCCATCTTCAAACGACGATTCCCAAGCAACTAAAAGAGTCTAACTATCGCAATAACTTTCAGAATCTGCGAAATGTATTCTAGTTTCATAATAACATCACCGGGAATTTTGCACGGTGAAACTTTAGGCCCGGGGGGCGTTTTTACGCAGACTTTCGGCAGCCGTCCTGCGCTCTCAAAATTTTTCTCGCAGTTTCACATGCCCATCTTCAAACGACGATTCCCAAGCAACTAAAAGAGTCTAACTATCGCAATAAGTTTCAGAATCTGCGGAATATATTCTAGTTTCATAATAACCGCACCGGAAATTTTGCACGGTGAAACTTTGGGCCCGGGGGGCGTTTTTTACGCGGACTTTCGGCAGCCGTCCTGCGCTCTCAAAATTTTTTCGCAGTTTCACATGCCCATCTTCAAACGACGATTCCCAAGCAACTAAAAGAGTCTAACTATCGCAATAAGTTTCAGAATCTGCGGAATATATTCTAGTTTCATAATAACCGCACCGGAAAATTTGCACGGTGAAACTTTGGGCCCGGGGGGCGTTTTTACGCGGACTTTCGGCAGCCGTCCTGCGCTCTCAAAATTTTTCTCGCAGTTTCACATGCCCATCTTCAACGACGATTCCCAAGCAACTAAAAGAGTCTAACTATCGCAATAACTTTCAGAATCTGCGAAATGTATTCTAGTTTCATAATAACATCACCGGGAATTTTGCACGGTGAAACTTTAGGCCCGGGGGGCGTTTTTACGCAGACTTTCGGCAGCCGTCTCTGCGCTCTCAAATTTTTCTCGCAGTTTTCACATGCCCATCTTCAAACGACGATTCCCAAGCAACTAAAAGAGTCTAACTATCGCAATAAGTTTCAGAATCTGCGGAATATATTCTAGTTTCCATAATAACCGCACCGGAAATTTTGCACGGTGAAACTTTGGGCCCGGGGGGCGTTTTTACGCGGACTTTCGGCAGCCGTCCTGCGCTCTCAAAATTTTTTTCGCAGTTTCACATGCCCATCTTCAAACGACGATTCCAAGCAACTAAAAGAGTCTAACTATCGCAATAAGTTTCAGAATCTGCGGAATATATTCTAGTTTCATAATAACCGCACCGGAAATTTTGCACGGTGAAACTTTGGGCCCGGGGGGCGTTTTTACGCGGACTTTCGGCAGCCGTCCTGCGCTCTCAAAATTTTTCTCGCAGTTTCACATGCCCATCTTCAAACGACGATTCCCAAGCAACTAAAAGAGTCTAACTATCGCAATAACTTTCAGAATCTGCGAATGTATTCTAGTTTCATAATAACATCACCGGGAATTTTGCACGGTGAAACTTTAGGCCCGGGGGCGTTTTTACGCAGACTTTCGGCAGCCGTCCTGCGCTCTCAAAATTTTTCTCGCAGTTTCACATGCCCATCTTCAAACGACGATTCCCAAGCAACTAAAAGAGTCTAACTATCGCAATAAGTTTCAGAATCTGCGGAATATATTCTAGTTTCATAATAACCGCACCGGAAATTTTGCACGGTGAAACTTTGGGCCCGGGGGGCGTTTTTACGCGGACTTTCGGCAGCCGTCCTGCGCTCTCAAAATTTTTTTCGCAGTTTCACATGCCCATCTTCAAACGACGATTCCCAAGCAACTAAAAGAGTCTAACTATCGCAATAAGTTTCAGAATCTGCGGAATATATTCTAGTTTCATAATAACCGCACCGGAAATTTTGCACGGTGAAACTTTGGGCCCGGGGGGCGTTTTTTTACGCGGACTTTCGGCAGCCGTCCTGCGCTCTCAAAATTTTTCTCGCAGTTTCACATGCCCATCTTCAAACGACGATTCCCAAGCAACTAAAAGAGTCTAACTATCGCAATAACTTTCAGAATCTGCGAAATGTATTCTAGTTTCATAATAACATCACCGGGAATTTTGCACGGTGAAACTTTAGGCCCGGGGGGCGTTTTTACGCAGACTTTCGGCAGCCGTCCTGCGCTCTCAAAATTTTTCTCGCAGTTTCACATGCCCATCTTCAAACGACGATTCCCAAGCAACTAAAAGAGTCTAACTATCGCAATAAGTTTCAGAATCTGCGGAATATATTCTAGTTTCATAATAACCGCACCGGAAATTTGCACGGTGAAACTTTGGGCCCGGGGGGCGTTTTTACGCGGACTTTCGGCAGCCGTCCTGCGCTCTCAAAATTTTTTTCGCAGTTTCACATGCCCATCTTCAAACGACGATTCCCAAGCAACTAAAAGAGTCTAACTATCGCAATAAGTTTCAGAATCTGCGGAATATATTCTAGTTTCATAATAACCGCACCGGAAATTTTGCACGGTGAAACTTTGGGCCCGGGGGGCGTTTTTACGCGGACTTTCGGCAGCCGTCCTGCGCTCTCAAAATTTTTCTCGCAGTTTCACATGCCCATCTTCAAACGACGATTCCCAAGCAACTAAAAGAGTCTAACTATCGCAATAACTTTCAGAATCTGCGAAATGTATTCTAGTTTCATAATAACATCACCGGGAATTTTGCACGGTGAACTTTAGGCCCGGGGGGCGTTTTTACGCAGACTTTCGGCAGCCGTCCTGCGCTCTCAAAATTTTTCTCGCAGTTTCACATGCCCATCTTCAAACGACGATTCCCAAGCAACTAAAAGAGTCTAACTATCGCAATAAGTTTCAGAATCTGCGGAATATATTCTAGTTTCATAATAACCGCACCGGAAATTTTGCACGGTGAAACTTTGGGCCCGGGGGGCGTTTTTACGCGGACTTTCGGCAGCCGTCCTGCGCTCTCAAAATTTTTTTCGCAGTTTCACATGCCCATCTTCAAACGACGATTCCCAAGCAACTAAAAGAGTCTAACTATCGCAATAAGTTTCAGAATCTGCGGAATATATTCTAGTTTCATAATAACCGCACCGGAAATTTTGCACGGTGAAACTTTGGGCCCGGGGGGCGTTTTTACGCGGACTTTCGGCAGCCGTCCTGCGCTCTCAAAATTTTTCTCGCAGTTTCACATGCCCATCTTCAAACGACGATTCCAAGCAACTAAAAGAGTCTAACTATCGCAATAACTTTCAGAATCTGCGAAATGTATTCTAGTTTCATAATAACATCACCGGGAATTTTGCACGGTGAAACTTTAGGCCCGGGGGGCGTTTTTACGCAGACTTTCGGCAGCCGTCCTGCGCTCTCAAAATTTTTCTCGCAGTTTCACATGCCCATCTTCAAACGACGATTCCCAAGCAACTAAAAGAGTCTAACTATCGCAATAAGTTTCAGAATCTGCGGAATATATTCTAGTTTCATAATAACCGCACCGGAAATTTTGCACGGTGAAACTTTGGGCCCGGGGGGCGTTTTTACGCGGACTTTCGGCAGCCGTCCTGCGCTCTCAAAATTTTTTTCGCAGTTTCACATGCCCATCTTCAAACGACGATTCCCAAGCAACTAAAAGAGTCTAACTATCGCAATAAGTTTCAGAATCTGCGGAATATATTCTAGTTTCATAATAACCGCACCGGAAATTTTGCACGGTGAAACTTTGGGCCCGGGGGGCGTTTTTACGCGGACTTTCGGCAGCCGTCCTGCGCTCTCAAAATTTTTCTCGCAGTTTCACATGCCCATCTTCAAACGACGATTCCCAAGCAACTAAAAGAGTCTAACTATCGCAATAACTTTCAGAATCTGCGAAATGTATTCTAGTTTCATAATAACATCACCGGGAATTTTGCACGGTGAAACTTTAGGCCCGGGGGGCGTTTTACGCAGACTTTCGGCAGCCGTCCTGCGCTCTCAAAATTTTTCTCGCAGTTTCACATGCCCATCTTCAAACGACGATTCCCAAGCAACTAAAAGAGTCTAACTATCGCAATAAGTTTCAGAATCTGCGGAATATATTCTAGTTTCATAATAACCGCACCGGAAATTTTGCACGGTGAAACTTTGGGCCCGGGGGGCGTTTTTACGCGGACTTTCGGCAGCCGTCCTGCGCTCTCAAAATTTTTTTCGCAGTTTCACATGCCCATCTTCAAACGACGATTCCCAAGCAACTAAAAGAGTCTAACTATCGCAATAAGTTTCAGAATCTGCGGAATATATTCTAGTTTCATAATAACCGCACCGGAAATTTTGCACGGTGAAACTTTGGGCCCGGGGGGCGTTTTTACGCGGACTTTCGGCAGCCGTCCTGCGCTCTCAAAATTTTTCTCGCAGTTTCACATGCCCATCTTCAAACGACGATTCCCAAGCAACTAAAAGAGTCTAACTATCGCAATAACTTTCAGAATCTGCGAAATGTATTCTAGTTTCATAATAACATCACCGGGAATTTTGCACGGTGAAACTTTAGGCCCGGGGGGCGTTTTTACGCAGACTTTCGGCAGCCGTCCTGCGCTCTCAAAATTTTTCTCGCAGTTTCACATGCCCATCTTCAAACGACGATTCCCAAGCAACTAAAAGAGTCTAACTATCGCAATAAGTTTCAGAATCTGCGGAATATATTCTAGTTTCATAATAACCGCACCGGAAATTTTGCACGGTGAAACTTTGGGCCCGGGGGGCGTTTTTACGCGGACTTTCGGCAGCCGTCCTGCGCTCTCAAAATTTTTTTCGCAGTTTCACATGCCCATCTTCAAACGACGATTCCCAAGCAACTAAAAGAGTCTAACTATCGCAATAAGTTTCAGAATCTGCGGAATATATTCTAGTTTCATAATAACCGCACCGGAAATTTTGCACGGTGAAACTTTGGGCCCGGGGGGCGTTTTTACGCGGACTTTCGGCAGCCGTCCTGCGCTCTCAAAATTTTTCTCGCAGTTTCACATGCCCATCTTCAAACGACGATTCCCAAGCAACTAAAAGAGTCTAACTATCGCAATAACTTTCAGAATCTGCGAAATGTATTCTAGTTTCATAATAACATCACCGGGAATTTTGCACGGTGAAACTTTAGGCCCGGGGGGCGTTTTTACGCAGACTTTCGGCAGCCGTCCTGCGCTCTCAAAATTTTTCTCGCAGTTTCACATGCCCATCTTCAAACGACGATTCCCAAGCAACTAAAAGAGTCTAACTATCGCAATAAGTTTCAGAATCTGCGGAATATATTCTAGTTTCATAATAACCGCACCGGAAATTTTGCACGGTGAAACTTTGGGCCCGGGGGGCGTTTTTACGCGGACTTTCGGCAGCCGTCCTGCGCTCTCAAAATTTTTTTCGCAGTTTCACATGCCCATCTTCAAACGACGATTCCCAAGCAACTAAAAGAGTCTAACTATCGCAATAAGTTTCAGAATCTGCGGAATATATTCTAGTTTCATAATAACCGCACCGGAAATTTTGCACGGTGAAACTTTGGGCCCGGGGGGCGTTTTTACGCGGACTTTCGGCAGCCGTCCTGCGCTCTCAAAATTTTTCTCGCAGTTTCACATGCCCATCTTCAAACGACGATTCCCAAGCAACTAAAAGAGTCTAACTATCGCAATAACTTTCAGAATCTGCGAAATGTATTCTAGTTTCATAATAACATCACCGGGAATTTTGCACGGTGAAACTTTAGGCCCGGGGGGCGTTTTTACGCAGACTTTCGGCAGCCGTCCTGCGCTCTCAAAATTTTTCTCGCAGTTTCACATGCCCATCTTCAAACGACGATTCCCAAGCAACTAAAAGAGTCTAACTATCGCAATAAGTTTCAGAATCTGCGGAATATATTCTAGTTTCATAATAACCGCACCGGAAATTTTGCACGGTGAAACTTTGGGCCCGGGGGGCGTTTTTACGCGGACTTTCGGCAGCCGTCCTGCGCTCTCAAAATTTTTTTCGCAGTTTCACATGCCCATCTTCAAACGACGATTCCCAAGCAACTAAAAGAGTCTAACTATCGCAATAAGTTTCAGAATCTGCGGAATATATTCTAGTTTCATAATAACCGCACCGGAAATTTTGCACGGTGAAACTTTGGGCCCGGGGGGCGTTTTTACGCGGACTTTCGGCAGCCGTCCTGCGCTCTCAAAATTTTTCTCGCAGTTTCACATGCCCATCTTCAAACGACGATTCCCAAGCAACTAAAAGAGTCTAACTATCGCAATAACTTTCAGAATCTGCGAAATGTATTCTAGTTTCATAATAACATCACCGGGAATTTTGCACGGTGAAACTTTAGGCCCGGGGGGCGTTTTTACGCAGACTTTCGGCAGCCGTCCTGCGCTCTCAAAATTTTTCTCGCAGTTTCACATGCCCATCTTCAAACGACGATTCCCAAGCAACTAAAAGAGTCTAACTATCGCAATAAGTTTCAGAATCTGCGGAATATATTCTAGTTTCATAATAACCGCACCGGAAATTTTGCACGGTGAAACTTTGGGCCCGGGGGGCGTTTTTACGCGGACTTTCGGCAGCCGTCCTGCGCTCTCAAAATTTTTTTCGCAGTTTCACATGCCCATCTTCAAACGACGATTCCCAAGCAACTAAAAGAGTCTAACTATCGCAATAAGTTTCAGAATCTGCGGAATATATTCTAGTTTCATAATAACCGCACCGGAAATTTTGCACGGTGAAACTTTGGGCCCGGGGGGCGTTTTTACGCGGACTTTCGGCAGCCGTCCTGCGCTCTCAAAATTTTTCTCGCAGTTTCACATGCCCATCTTCAAACGACGATTCCCAAGCAACTAAAAGAGTCTAACTATCGCAATAACTTTCAGAATCTGCGAAATGTATTCTAGTTTCATAATAACATCACCGGGAATTTTGCACGGTGAAACTTTAGGCCCGGGGGGCGTTTTTACGCAGACTTTCGGCAGCCGTCCTGCGCTCTCAAAATTTTTCTCGCAGTTTCACATGCCCATCTTCAAACGACGATTCCCAAGCAACTAAAAGAGTCTAACTATCGCAATAAGTTTCAGAATCTGCGGAATATATTCTAGTTTCATAATAACCGCACCGGAAATTTTGCACGGTGAAACTTTGGGCCCGGGGGGCGTTTTTACGCGGACTTTCGGCAGCCGTCCTGCGCTCTCAAAATTTTTTTCGCAGTTTCACATGCCCATCTTCAAACGACGATTCCCAAGCAACTAAAAGAGTCTAACTATCGCAATAAGTTTCAGAATCTGCGGAATATATTCTAGTTTCATAATAACCGCACCGGAAATTTTGCACGGTGAAACTTTGGGCCCGGGGGGCGTTTTTACGCGGACTTTCGGCAGCCGTCCTGCGCTCTCAAAATTTTTCTCGCAGTTTCACATGCCCATCTTCAAACGACGATTCCCAAGCAACTAAAAGAGTCTAACTATCGCAATAACTTTCAGAATCTGCGAAATGTATTCTAGTTTCATAATAACATCACCGGGAATTTTGCACGGTGAAACTTTAGGCCCGGGGGGCGTTTTTACGCAGACTTTCGGCAGCCGTCCTGCGCTCTCAAAATTTTTCTCGCAGTTTCACATGCCCATCTTCAAACGACGATTCCCAAGCAACTAAAAGAGTCTAACTATCGCAATAAGTTTCAGAATCTGCGGAATATATTCTAGTTTCATAATAACCGCACCGGAAATTTTGCACGGTGAAACTTTGGGCCCGGGGGGCGTTTTTACGCGGACTTTCGGCAGCCGTCCTGCGCTCTCAAAATTTTTTTCGCAGTTTCACATGCCCATCTTCAAACGACGATTCCCAAGCAACTAAAAGAGTCTAACTATCGCAATAAGTTTCAGAATCTGCGGAATATATTCTAGTTTCATAATAACCGCACCGGAAATTTTGCACGGTGAAACTTTGGGCCCGGGGGGCGTTTTTACGCGGACTTTCGGCAGCCGTCCTGCGCTCTCAAAATTTTTCTCGCAGTTTCACATGCCCATCTTCAAACGACGATTCCCAAGCAACTAAAAGAGTCTAACTATCGCAATAACTTTCAGAATCTGCGAAATGTATTCTAGTTTCATAATAACATCACCGGGAATTTTGCACGGTGAAACTTTAGGCCCGGGGGGCGTTTTTACGCAGACTTTCGGCAGCCGTCCTGCGCTCTCAAAATTTTTCTCGCAGTTTCACATGCCCATCTTCAAACGACGATTCCCAAGCAACTAAAAGAGTCTAACTATCGCAATAAGTTTCAGAATCTGCGGAATATATTCTAGTTTCATAATAACCGCACCGGAAATTTTGCACGGTGAAACTTTGGGCCCGGGGGGCGTTTTTACGCGGACTTTCGGCAGCCGTCCTGCGCTCTCAAAATTTTTTTCGCAGTTTCACATGCCCATCTTCAAACGACGATTCCCAAGCAACTAAAAGAGTCTAACTATCGCAATAAGTTTCAGAATCTGCGGAATATATTCTAGTTTCATAATAACCGCACCGGAAATTTTGCACGGTGAAACTTTGGGCCCGGGGGGCGTTTTTACGCGGACTTTCGGCAGCCGTCCTGCGCTCTCAAAATTTTTCTCGCAGTTTCACATGCCCATCTTCAAACGACGATTCCCAAGCAACTAAAAGAGTCTAACTATCGCAATAACTTTCAGAATCTGCGAAATGTATTCTAGTTTCATAATAACATCACCGGGAATTTTGCACGGTGAAACTTTAGGCCCGGGGGGCGTTTTTACGCAGACTTTCGGCAGCCGTCCTGCGCTCTCAAAATTTTTCTCGCAGTTTCACATGCCCATCTTCAAACGACGATTCCCAAGCAACTAAAAGAGTCTAACTATCGCAATAAGTTTCAGAATCTGCGGAATATATTCTAGTTTCATAATAACCGCACCGGAAATTTTGCACGGTGAAACTTTGGGCCCGGGGGGCGTTTTTACGCGGACTTTCGGCAGCCGTCCTGCGCTCTCAAAATTTTTTTCGCAGTTTCACATGCCCATCTTCAAACGACGATTCCCAAGCAACTAAAAGAGTCTAACTATCGCAATAAGTTTCAGAATCTGCGGAATATATTCTAGTTTCATAATAACCGCACCGGAAATTTTGCACGGTGAAACTTTGGGCCCGGGGGGCGTTTTTACGCGGACTTTCGGCAGCCGTCCTGCGCTCTCAAAATTTTTCTCGCAGTTTCACATGCCCATCTTCAAACGACGATTCCCAAGCAACTAAAAGAGTCTAACTATCGCAATAACTTTCAGAATCTGCGAAATGTATTCTAGTTTCATAATAACATCACCGGGAATTTTGCACGGTGAAACTTTAGGCCCGGGGGGCGTTTTTACGCAGACTTTCGGCAGCCGTCCTGCGCTCTCAAAATTTTTCTCGCAGTTTCACATGCCCATCTTCAAACGACGATTCCCAAGCAACTAAAAGAGTCTAACTATCGCAATAAGTTTCAGAATCTGCGGAATATATTCTAGTTTCATAATAACCGCACCGGAAATTTTGCACGGTGAAACTTTGGGCCCGGGGGGCGTTTTTACGCGGACTTTCGGCAGCCGTCCTGCGCTCTCAAAATTTTTTTCGCAGTTTCACATGCCCATCTTCAAACGACGATTCCCAAGCAACTAAAAGAGTCTAACTATCGCAATAAGTTTCAGAATCTGCGGAATATATTCTAGTTTCATAATAACCGCACCGGAAATTTTGCACGGTGAAACTTTGGGCCCGGGGGGCGTTTTTACGCGGACTTTCGGCAGCCGTCCTGCGCTCTCAAAATTTTTCTCGCAGTTTCACATGCCCATCTTCAAACGACGATTCCCAAGCAACTAAAAGAGTCTAACTATCGCAATAACTTTCAGAATCTGCGAAATGTATTCTAGTTTCATAATAACATCACCGGGAATTTTGCACGGTGAAACTTTAGGCCCGGGGGGCGTTTTTACGCAGACTTTCGGCAGCCGTCCTGCGCTCTCAAAATTTTTCTCGCAGTTTCACATGCCCATCTTCAAACGACGATTCCCAAGCAACTAAAAGAGTCTAACTATCGCAATAAGTTTCAGAATCTGCGGAATATATTCTAGTTTCATAATAACCGCACCGGAAATTTTGCACGGTGAAACTTTGGGCCCGGGGGGCGTTTTTACGCGGACTTTCGGCAGCCGTCCTGCGCTCTCAAAATTTTTTTCGCAGTTTCACATGCCCATCTTCAAACGACGATTCCCAAGCAACTAAAAGAGTCTAACTATCGCAATAAGTTTCAGAATCTGCGGAATATATTCTAGTTTCATAATAACCGCACCGGAAATTTTGCACGGTGAAACTTTGGGCCCGGGGGGCGTTTTTACGCGGACTTTCGGCAGCCGTCCTGCGCTCTCAAAATTTTTCTCGCAGTTTCACATGCCCATCTTCAAACGACGATTCCCAAGCAACTAAAAGAGTCTAACTATCGCAATAACTTTCAGAATCTGCGAAATGTATTCTAGTTTCATAATAACATCACCGGGAATTTTGCACGGTGAAACTTTAGGCCCGGGGGGCGTTTTTACGCAGACTTTCGGCAGCCGTCCTGCGCTCTCAAAATTTTTCTCGCAGTTTCACATGCCCATCTTCAAACGACGATTCCCAAGCAACTAAAAGAGTCTAACTATCGCAATAAGTTTCAGAATCTGCGGAATATATTCTAGTTTCATAATAACCGCACCGGAAATTTTGCACGGTGAAACTTTGGGCCCGGGGGGCGTTTTTACGCGGACTTTCGGCAGCCGTCCTGCGCTCTCAAAATTTTTTTCGCAGTTTCACATGCCCATCTTCAAACGACGATTCCCAAGCAACTAAAAGAGTCTAACTATCGCAATAAGTTTCAGAATCTGCGGAATATATTCTAGTTTCATAATAACCGCACCGGAAATTTTGCACGGTGAAACTTTGGGCCCGGGGGGCGTTTTTACGCGGACTTTCGGCAGCCGTCCTGCGCTCTCAAAATTTTTCTCGCAGTTTCACATGCCCATCTTCAAACGACGATTCCCAAGCAACTAAAAGAGTCTAACTATCGCAATAACTTTCAGAATCTGCGAAATGTATTCTAGTTTCATAATAACATCACCGGGAATTTTGCACGGTGAAACTTTAGGCCCGGGGGGCGTTTTTACGCAGACTTTCGGCAGCCGTCCTGCGCTCTCAAAATTTTTCTCGCAGTTTCACATGCCCATCTTCAAACGACGATTCCCAAGCAACTAAAAGAGTCTAACTATCGCAATAACTTTCAGAATCTGCGAAATGTATTCTAGTTTCATAATAACATCACCGGGAATTTTGCACGGTGAAACTTTAGGCCCGGGGGGCGTTTTTACGCAGACTTTCGGCAGCCGTCCTGCGCTCTCAAAATTTTTCTCGCAGTTTCACATGCCCATCTTCAAACGACGATTCCCAAGCAACTAAAAGAGTCTAACTACCGCAATAAGTTTCAGAATCTGCGGAATATATTCTAGTTTCATAATAACCGCACCGGAAATTTTGCACGGTGAAACTTTGGGCCCGGGGGGCGTTTTTACGCAGACTTTCGGCTGCCGTCCTGCGCTCTCAAAATTTTTTTCGCTGTTTCACATGCCCATCTTCAAACGACGATTCCCAAGCAACTAAAAGAGTCTAACTATCGCAATAAGTTTCAGAATCTGCGGAATATATTCTAGTTTCATAATAACCGCACCGGAAATTTTGCACGGTGAAACTTTGGGCCCGGGGGGCGTTTTTACGCGGACTTTCGGCAGCCGTCCTGCGCTCTCAAAATTTTTCTCGCAGTTTCACATGCCCATCTTCAAACGACGATTCCCAAGCAACTAAAAGAGTCTAACTATCGCAATAACTTTCAGAATCTGCGAAATGTATTCTAGTTTCATAATAACATCACCGGGAATTTTGCACGGTGAAACTTTAGGCCCGGGGGGCGTTTTTACGCAGACTTTCGGCAGCCGTCCTGCGCTCTCAAAATTTTTCTCGCAGTTTCACATGCCCATCTTCAAACGACGATTCCCAAGCAACTAAAAGAGTCTAACTATCGCAATAAGTTTCAGAATCTGCGGAATATATTCTAGTTTCATAATAACCGCACCGGAAATTTTGCACGGTGAAACTTTGGGCCCGGGGGGCGTTTTTACGCGGACTTTCGGCAGCCGTCCTGCGCTCTCAAAATTTTTTTCGCAGTTTCACATGCCCATCTTCAAACGACGATTCCCAAGCAACTAAAAGATTCTAACTATCGCAATAAGTTTCAGAATCTGCGGAATATATTCTAGTTTCATAATAACCGCACCGGAAATTTTGCACGGTGAAACTTTGGGCCCGGGGGGCGTTTTTACGCGGACTTTCGGCAGCCGTCCTGCGCTCTCAAAATTTTTCTCGCAGTTTCACATGCCCATCTTCAAACGACGATTCCCAAGCAACTAAAAGAGTCTAACTATCGCAATAACTTTCAGAATCTGCGAAATGTATTCTAGTTTCATAATAACATCACCGGGAATTTTGCACGGTGAAACTTTAGGCCCGGGGGGCGTTTTTACGCAGACTTTCGGCAGCCGTCCTGCGCTCTCAAAATTTTTCTCGCAGTTTCACATGCCCATCTTCAAACGACGATTCCCAAGCAACTAAAAGAGTCTAACTATCGCAATAAGTTTCAGAATCTGCGGAATATATTCTAGTTTCATAATAACCGCACCGGAAATTTTGCACGGTGAAACTTTGGGCCCGGGGGGCGTTTTTACGCGGACTTTCGGCAGCCGTCCTGCGCTCTCAAAATTTTTTTCGCAGTTTCACATGCCCATCTTCAAACGACGATTCCCAAGCAACTAAAAGAGTCTAACTATCGCAATAAGTTTCAGAATCTGCGGAATATATTCTAGTTTCATAATAACCGCACCGGAAATTTTGCACGGTGAAACTTTGGGCCCGGGGGGCGTTTTTACGCGGACTTTCGGCAGCCGTCCTGCGCTCTCAAAATTTTTCTCGCAGTTTCACATGCCCATCTTCAAACGACGATTCCCAAGCAACTAAAAGAGTCTAACTATCGCAATAACTTTCAGAATCTGCGAAATGTATTCTAGTTTCATAATAACATCACCGGGAATTTTGCACGGTGAAACTTTAGGCCCGGGGGGCGTTTTTACGCAGACTTTCGGCAGCCGTCCTGCGCTCTCAAAATTTTTCTCGCAGTTTCACATGCCCATCTTCAAACGACGATTCCCAAGCAACTAAAAGAGTCTAACTATCGCAATAAGTTTCAGAATCTGCGGAATATATTCTAGTTTCATAATAACCGCACCGGAAATTTTGCACGGTGAAACTTTGGGCCCGGGGGGCGTTTTTACGCGGACTTTCGGCAGCCGTCCTGCGCTCTCAAAATTTTTTTCGCAGTTTCACATGCCCATCTTCAAACGACGATTCCCAAGCAACTAAAAGAGTCTAACTATCGCAATAAGTTTCAGAATCTGCGGAATATATTCTAGTTTCATAATAACCGCACCGGAAATTTTGCACGGTGAAACTTTGGGCCCGGGGGGCGTTTTTACGCGGACTTTCGGCAGCCGTCCTGCGCTCTCAAAATTTTTCTCGCAGTTTCACATGCCCATCTTCAAACGACGATTCCCAAGCAACTAAAAGAGTCTAACTATCGCAATAACTTTCAGAATCTGCGAAATGTATTCTAGTTTCATAATAACATCACCGGGAATTTTGCACGGTGAAACTTTAGGCCCGGGGGGCGTTTTTACGCAGACTTTCGGCAGCCGTCCTGCGCTCTCAAAATTTTTCTCGCAGTTTCACATGCCCATCTTCAAACGACGATTCCCAAGCAACTAAAAGAGTCTAACTATCGCAATAAGTTTCAGAATCTGCGGAATATATTCTAGTTTCATAATAACCGCACCGGAAATTTTGCACGGTGAAACTTTGGGCCCGGGGGGCGTTTTTACGCGGACTTTCGGCAGCCGTCCTGCGCTCTCAAAATTTTTTTCGCAGTTTCACATGCCCATCTTCAAACGACGATTCCCAAGCAACTAAAAGAGTCTAACTATCGCAATAAGTTTCAGAATCTGCGGAATATATTCTAGTTTCATAATGACCGCACCGGAAATTTTGCACGGTGAAACTTTGGGCCCGGGGGGCGTTTTTACGCGGACTTTCGGCAGCCGTCCTGCGCTCTCAAAATTTTTCTCGCAGTTTCACATGCCCATCTTCAAACGACGATTCCCAAGCAACTAAAAGAGTCTAACTATCGCAATAACTTTCAGAATCTGCGAAATGTATTCTAGTTTCATAATAACATCACCGGGAATTTTGCACGGTGAAACTTTAGGCCCGGGGGGCGTTTTTACGCAGACTTTCGGCAGCCGTCCTGCGCTCTCAAAATTTTTCTCGCAGTTTCACATGCCCATCTTCAAACGACGATTCCCAAGCAACTAAAAGAGTCTAACTATCGCAATAAGTTTCAGAATCTGCGGAATATATTCTAGTTTCATAATAACCGCACCGGAAATTTTGCACGGTGAAACTTTGGGCCCGGGGGGCGTTTTTACGCGGACTTTCGGCAGCCGTCCTGCGCTCTCAAAATTTTTTTCGCAGTTTCACATGCCCATCTTCAAACGACGATTCCCAAGCAACTAAAAGAGTCTAACTATCGCAATAAGTTTCAGAATCTGCGGAATATATTCTAGTTTCATAATAACCGCACCGGAAATTTTGCACGGTGAAACTTTGGGCCCGGGGGGCGTTTTTACGCGGACTTTCGGCAGCCGTCCTGCGCTCTCAAAATTTTTCTCGCAGTTTCACATGCCCATCTTCAAACGACGATTCCCAAGCAACTAAAAGAGTCTAACTATCGCAATAACTTTCAGAATCTGCGAAATGTATTCTAGTTTCATAATAACATCACCGGGAATTTTGCACGGTGAAACTTTAGGCCCGGGGGGCGTTTTTACGCAGACTTTCGGCAGCCGTCCTGCGCTCTCAAAATTTTTCTCGCAGTTTCACATGCCCATCTTCAAACGACGATTCCCAAGCAACTAAAAGAGTCTAACTATCGCAATAAGTTTCAGAATCTGCGGAATATATTCTAGTTTCATAATAACCGCACCGGAAATTTTGCACGGTGAAACTTTGGGCCCGGGGGGCGTTTTTACGCGGACTTTCGGCAGCCGTCCTGCGCTCTCAAAATTTTTTTCGCAGTTTCACATGCCCATCTTCAAACGACGATTCCCAAGCAACTAAAAGAGTCTAACTATCGCAATAGTTTTCAGAATCTGCGGAATATATTCTAGTTTCATAATAACCGCACCGGAAATTTTGCACGGTGAAACTTTGGGCCCGGGGGGCGTTTTTACGCGGACTTTCGGCAGCCGTCCTGCGCTCTCAAAATTTTTCTCGCAGTTTCACATGCCCATCTTCAAACGACGATTCCCAAGCAACTAAAAGAGTCTAACTATCGCAATAACTTTCAGAATCTGCGAAATGTATTCTAGTTTCATAATAACATCACCGGGAATTTTGCACGGTGAAACTTTAGGCCCGGGGGGCGTTTTTACGCAGACTTTCGGCAGCCGTCCTGCGCTCTCAAAATTTTTCTCGCAGTTTCACATGCCCATCTTCAAACGACGATTCCCAAGCAACTAAAAGAGTCTAACTATCGCAATAAGTTTCAGAATCTGCGGAATATATTCTAGTTTCATAATAACCGCACCGGAAATTTTGCACGGTGAAACTTTGGGCCCGGGGGGCGTTTTTACGCGGACTTTCGGCAGCCGTCCTGCGCTCTCAAAATTTTTCTCGCAGTTTCACATGCCCATCTTCAAACGACGATTCCCAAGCAACTAAAAGAGTCTAACTATCGCAATAACTTTCAGAATCTGCGAAATGTATTCTAGTTTCATAATAACATCACCGGGAATTTTGCACGGTGAAACTTTAGGCCCGGGGGGCGTTTTTACGCAGACTTTCGGCAGCCGTCCTGCGCTCTCAAAATTTTTCTCGCAGTTTCACATGCCCATCTTCAAACGACGATTCCCAAGCAACTAAAAGAGTCTAACTATCGCAATAAGTTTCAGAATCTGCGGAATATATTCTAGTTTCATAATAACCGCACCGGAAATTTTGCACGGTGAAACTTTGGGCCCGGGGGGCGTTTTTACGCGGACTTTCGGCAGCCGTCCTGCGCTCTCAAAATTTTTTTCGCAGTTTCACATGCCCATCTTCAAACGACGATTCCCAAGCAACTAAAAGAGTCTAACTATCGCAATAAGTTTCAGAATCTGCGGAATATATTCTAGTTTCATAATAACCGCACCGGAAATTTTGCACGGTGAAACTTTGGGCCCGGGGGGCGTTTTTACGCGGACTTTCGGCAGCCGTCCTGCGCTCTCAAAATTTTTCTCGCAGTTTCACATGCCCATCTTCAAACGACGATTCCCAAGCAACTAAAAGAGTCTAACTATCGCAATAACTTTCAGAATCTGCGAAATGTATTCTAGTTTCATAATAACATCACCGGGAATTTTGCACGGTGAAACTTTAGGCCCGGGGGGCGTTTTTACGCAGACTTTCGGCAGCCGTCCTGCGCTCTCAAAATTTTTCTCGCAGTTTCACATGCCCATCTTCAAACGACGATTCCCAAGCAACTAAAAGAGTCTAACTATCGCAATAAGTTTCAGAATCTGCGGAATATATTCTAGTTTCATAATAACCGCACCGGAAATTTTGCACGGTGAAACTTTGGGCCCGGGGGGCGTTTTTACGCGGACTTTCGGCAGCCGTCCTGCGCTCTCAAAATTTTTTTCGCAGTTTCACATGCCCATCTTCAAACGACGATTCCCAAGCAACTAAAAGAGTCTAACTATCGCAATAAGTTTCAGAATCTGCGGAATATATTCTAGTTTCATAATAACCGCACCGGAAATTTTGCACGGTGAAACTTTGGGCCCGGGGGGCGTTTTTACGCGGACTTTCGGCAGCCGTCCTGCGCTCTCAAAATTTTTCTCGCAGTTTCACATGCCCATCTTCAAACGACGATTCCCAAGCAACTAAAAGAGTCTAACTATCGCAATAACTTTCAGAATCTGCGAAATGTATTCTAGTTTCATAATAACATCACCGGGAATTTTGCACGGTGAAACTTTAGGCCCGGGGGGCGTTTTTACGCAGACTTTCGGCAGCCGTCCTGCGCTCTCAAAATTTTTCTCGCAGTTTCACATGCCCATCTTCAAACGACGATTCCCAAGCAACTAAAAGAGTCTAACTATCGCAATAAGTTTCAGAATCTGCGGAATATATTCTAGTTTCATAATAACCGCACCGGAAATTTTGCACGGTGAAACTTTGGGCCCGGGGGGCGTTTTTACGCGGACTTTCGGCAGCCGTCCTGCGCTCTCAAAATTTTTCTCGCAGTTTCACATGCCCATCTTCAAACGACGATTCCCAAGCAACTAAAAGAGTCTAACTATCGCAATAACTTTCAGAATCTGCGAAATGTATTCTAGTTTCATAATAACATCACCGGGAATTTTGCACGGTGAAACTTTAGGCCCGGGGGGCGTTTTTACGCAGACTTTCGGCAGCCGTCCTGCGCTCTCAAAATTTTTCTCGCAGTTTCACATGCCCATCTTCAAACGACGATTCCCAAGCAACTAAAAGAGTCTAACTATCGCAATAAGTTTCAGAATCTGCGGAATATATTCTAGTTTCATAATAACCGCACCGGAAATTTTGCACGGTGAAACTTTGGGCCCGGGGGGCGTTTTTACGCGGACTTTCGGCAGCCGTCCTGCGCTCTCAAAATTTTTTTCGCAGTTTCACATGCCCATCTTCAAACGACGATTCCCAAGCAACTAAAAGAGTCTAACTATCGCAATAAGTTTCAGAATCTGCGGAATATATTCTAGTTTCATAATAACCGCACCGGAAATTTTGCACGGTCAAACTTTGGGCCCGGGGGGCGTTTTTACGCGGACTTTCGGCAGCCGTCCTGCGCTCTCAAAATTTTTCTCGCAGTTTCACATGCCCATCTTCAAACGACGATTCCCAAGCAACTAAAAGAGTCTAACTATCGCAATAACTTTCAGAATCTGCGAAATGTATTCTAGTTTCATAATAACATCACCGGGAATTTTGCACGGTGAAACTTTAGGCCCGGGGGGCGTTTTTACGCAGACTTTCGGCAGCCGTCCTGCGCTCTCAAAATTTTTCTCGCAGTTTCACATGCCCATCTTCAAACGACGATTCCCAAGCAACTAAAAGAGTCTAACTATCGCAATAAGTTTCAGAATCTGCGGAATATATTCTAGTTTCATAATAACCGCACCGGAAATTTTGCACGGTGAAACTTTGGGCCCGGGGGGCGTTTTTACGCGGACTTTCGGCAGCCGTCCTGCGCTCTCAAAATTTTTTTCGCAGTTTCACATGCCCATCTTCAAACGACGATTCCCAAGCAACTAAAAGAGTCTAACTATCGCAATAAGTTTCAGAATCTGCGGAATATATTCTAGTTTCATAATAACCGCACCGGAAATTTTGCACGGTGAAACTTTGGGCCCGGGGGGCGTTTTTACGCGGACTTTCGGCAGCCGTCCTGCGCTCTCAAAATTTTTCTCGCAGTTTCACATGCCCATCTTCAAACGACGATTCCCAAGCAACTAAAAGAGTCTAACTATCGCAATAACTTTCAGAATCTGCGAAATGTATTCTAGTTTCATAATAACATCACCGGGAATTTTGCACGGTGAAACTTTAGGCCCGGGGGGCGTTTTTACGCAGACTTTCGGCAGCCGTCCTGCGCTCTCAAAATTTTTCTCGCAGTTTCACATGCCCATCTTCAAACGACGATTCCCAAGCAACTAAAAGAGTCTAACTATCGCAATAAGTTTCAGAATCTGCGGAATATATTCTAGTTTCATAATAACCGCACCGGAAATTTTGCACGGTGAAACTTTGGGCCCGGGGGGCGTTTTTACGCGGACTTTCGGCAGCCGTCCTGCGCTCTCAAAATTTTTTTCGCAGTTTCACATGCCCATCTTCAAACGACGATTCCCAAGCAACTAAAAGAGTCTAACTATCGCAATAAGTTTCAGAATCTGCGGAATATATTCTAGTTTCATAATAACCGCACCGGAAATTTTGCACGGTGAAACTTTGGGCCCGGGGGGCGTTTTTACGCGGACTTTCGGCAGCCGTCCTGCGCTCTCAAAATTTTTCTCGCAGTTTCACATGCCCATCTTCAAACGACGATTCCCAAGCAACTAAAAGAGTCTAACTATCGCAATAACTTTCAGAATCTGCGAAATGTATTCTAGTTTCATAATAACATCACCGGGAATTTTGCACGGTGAAACTTTAGGCCCGGGGGGCGTTTTTACGCAGACTTTCGGCAGCCGTCCTGCGCTCTCAAAATTTTTCTCGCAGTTTCACATGCCCATCTTCAAACGACGATTCCCAAGCAACTAAAAGAGTCTAACTATCGCAATAAGTTTCAGAATCTGCGGAATATATTCTAGTTTCATAATAACCGCACCGGAAATTTTGCACGGTGAAACTTTGGGCCCGGGGGGCGTTTTTACGCGGACTTTCGGCAGCCGTCCTGCGCTCTCAAAATTTTTTTCGCAGTTTCACATGCCCATCTTCAAACGACGATTCCCAAGCAACTAAAAGAGTCTAACTATCGCAATAAGTTTCAGAATCTGCGGAATATATTCTAGTTTCATAATAACCGCACCGGAAATTTTGCACGGTGAAACTTTGGGCCCGGGGGGCGTTTTTACGCGGACTTTCGGCAGCCGTCCTGCGCTCTCAAAATTTTTCTCGCAGTTTCACATGCCCATCTTCAAACGACGATTCCCAAGCAACTAAAAGAGTCTAACTATCGCAATAACTTTCAGAATCTGCGAAATGTATTCTAGTTTCATAATAACATCACCGGGAATTTTGCACGGTGAAACTTTAGGCCCGGGGGGCGTTTTTACGCAGACTTTCGGCAGCCGTCCTGCGCTCTCAAAATTTTTCTCGCAGTTTCACATGCCCATCTTCAAACGACGATTCCCAAGCAACTAAAAGAGTCTAACTATCGCAATAAGTTTCAGAATCTGCGGAATATATTCTAGTTTCATAATAACCGCACCGGAAATTTTGCACGGTGAAACTTTGGGCCCGGGGGGCGTTTTTACGCGGACTTTCGGCAGCCGTCCTGCGCTCTCAAAATTTTTTTCGCAGTTTCACATGCCCATCTTCAAACGACGATTCCCAAGCAACTAAAAGAGTCTAACTATCGCAATAAGTTTCAGAATCTGCGGAATATATTCTAGTTTCATAATAACCGCACCGGAAATTTTGCACGGTGAAACTTTGGGCCCGGGGGGCGTTTTTACGCGGACTTTCGGCAGCCGTCCTGCGCTCTCAAAATTTTTCCGCAGTTTCACATGCCCATCTTCAAACGACGATTCCCAAGCAACTAAAAGAGTCTAACTATCGCAATAACTTTCAGAATCTGCGAAATGTATTCTAGTTTCATAATAACATCACCGGGAATTTTGCACGGTGAAACTTTAGGCCCGGGGGGCGTTTTTACGCAGACTTTCGGCAGCCGTCCTGCGCTCTCAAAATTTTTCTCGCAGTTTCACATGCCCATCTTCAAACGACGATTCCCAAGCAACTAAAAGAGTCTAACTATCGCAATAAGTTTCAGAATCTGCGGAATATATTCTAGTTTCATAATAACCGCACCGGAAATTTTGCACGGTGAAACTTTGGGCCCGGGGGGCGTTTTTACGCGGACTTTCGGCAGCCGTCCTGCGCTCTCAAAATTTTTCTCGCAGTTTCACATGCCCATCTTCAAACGACGATTCCCAAGCAACTAAAAGAGTCTAACTATCGCAATAACTTTCAGAATCTGCGGAATATATTCTAGTTTCATAATAACATCACCGGGAATTTTGCACGGTGAAACTTTAGGCCCGGGGGGCGTTTTTACGCAGACTTTCGGCAGCCGTCCTGCGCTCTCAAAATTTTTCTCGCAGTTTCACATGCCCATCTTCAAACGACGATTCCCAAGCAACTAAAAGAGTCTAACTATCGCAATAAGTTTCAGAATCTGCGGAATATATTCTAGTTTCATAATAACCGCACCGGAAATTTTGCACGGTGAAACTTTGGGCCCGGGGGGCGTTTTTACGCAGACTTTCGGCAGCCGTCCTGCGCTCTCAAAATTTTTTTCGCAGTTTCACATGCCCATCTTCAAACGACGATTCCCAAGCAACTAAAAGAGTCTAACTATCGCAATAAGTTTCAGAATCTGCGGAATATATTCTAGTTTCATAATAACCGCACCGGAAATTTTGCACGGTGAAACTTTGGGCCCGGGGGGCGTTTTTACGCGGACTTTCGGCAGCCGTCCTGCGCTCTCAAAATTTTTCTCGCAGTTTCACATGCCCATCTTCAAACGACGATTCCCAAGCAACTAAAAGAGTCTAACTATCGCAATAACTTTCAGAATCTGCGAAATGTATTCTAGTTTCATAATAACATCACCGGGAATTTTGCACGGTGAAACTTTAGGCCCGGGGGGCGTTTTTACGCAGACTTTCGGCAGCCGTCCTGCGCTCTCAAAATTTTTCTCGCAGTTTCACATGCCCATCTTCAAACGACGATTCCCAAGCAACTAAAAGAGTCTAACTATCGCAATAAGTTTCAGAATCTGCGGAATATATTCTAGTTTCATAATAACCGCACCGGAAATTTTGCACGGTGAAACTTTGGGCCCGGGGGGCGTTTTTACGCGGACTTTCGGCAGCCGTCCTGCGCTCTCAAAATTTTTTTCGCAGTTTCACATGCCCATCTTCAAACGACGATTCCCAAGCAACTAAAAGAGTCTAACTATCGCAATAAGTTTCAGAATCTGCGGAATATATTCTAGTTTCATAATAACCGCACCGGAAATTTTGCACGGTGAAACTTTGGGCCCGGGGGGCGTTTTTACGCGGACTTTCGGCAGCCGTCCTGCGCTCTCAAAATTTTTCTCGCAGTTTCACATGCCCATCTTCAAACGACGATTCCCAAGCAACTAAAAGAGTCTAACTATCGCAATAACTTTCAGAATCTGCGAAATGTATTCTAGTTTCATAATGACATCACCGGGAATTTTGCACGGTGAAACTTTAGGCCCGGGGGGCGTTTTTACGCAGACTTTCGGCAGCCGTCCTGCGCTCTCAAAATTTTTCTCGCAGTTTCACATGCCCATCTTCAAACGACGATTCCCAAGCAACTAAAAGAGTCTAACTATCGCAATAAGTTTCAGAATCTGCGGAATATATTCTAGTTTCATAATAACCGCACCGGAAATTTTGCACGGTGAAACTTTGGGCCCGGGGGGCGTTTTTACGCGGACTTTCGGCAGCCGTCCTGCGCTCTCAAAATTTTTTTCGCAGTTTCACATGCCCATCTTCAAACGACGATTCCCAAGCAACTAAAAGAGTCTAACTATCGCAATAAGTTTCAGAATCTGCGGAATATATTCTAGTTTCATAATAACCGCACCGGAAATTTTGCACGGTGAAACTTTGGGCCCGGGGGGCGTTTTTACGCGGACTTTCGGCAGCCGTCCTGCGCTCTCAAAATTTTTCTCGCAGTTTCACATGCCCATCTTCAAACGACGATTCCCAAGCAACTAAAAGAGTCTAACTATCGCAATAACTTTCAGAATCTGCGAAATGTATTCTAGTTTCATAATAACATCACCGGGAATTTTGCACGGTGAAACTTTAGGCCCGGGGGGCGTTTTTACGCGGACTTTCGGCAGCCGTCCTGCGCTCTCAAAATTTTTCTCGCAGTTTCACATGCCCATCTTCAAACGACGATTCCCAAGCAACTAAAAGAGTCTAACTATCGCAATAAGTTTCAGAATCTGCGGAATATATTCTAGTTTCATAATAACCGCACCGGAAATTTTGCACGGTGAAACTTTGGGCCCGGGGGGCGTTTTTACGCGGACTTTCGGCAGCCGTCCTGCGCTCTCAAAATTTTTTTCGCAGTTTCACATGCCCATCTTCAAACGACGATTCCCAAGCAACTAAAAGAGTCTAACTATCGCAATAAGTTTCAGAATCTGCGGAATATATTCTAGTTTCATAATAACCGCACCGGAAATTTTGCACGGTGAAACTTTGGGCCCGGGGGGCGTTTTTACGCAGACTTTCGGCAGCCGTCCTGCGCTCTCAAAATTTTTCTCGCAGTTTCACATGCCCATCTTCAAACGACGATTCCCAAGCAACTAAAAGAGTCTAACTATCGCAATAAGTTTCAGAATCTGCGGAATATATTCTAGTTTCATAATAACCGCACCGGAAATTTTGCACGGTGAAACTTTGGGCCCGGGGGGCGTTTTTACGCAGACTTTCGGCAGCCGTCCTGCGCTCTCAAAATTTTTTTCGCAGTTTCACATGCCCATCTTCAAACGACGATTCCCAAGCAACTAAAAGAGTCTAACTATCGCAATAAGTTTCAGAATCTGCGGAATATATTCTAGTTTCATAATAACCGCACCGGAAATTTTGCACGGTGAAACTTTGGGCCCGGGGGGCGTTTTTACGCGGACTTTCGGCAGCCGTCCTGCGCTCTCAAAATTTTTCTCGCAGTTTCACATGCCCATCTTCAAACGACGATTCCCAAGCAACTAAAAGAGTCTAACTATCGCAATAACTTTCAGAATCTGCGAAATGTATTCTAGTTTCATAATAACATCACCGGGAATTTTGCACGGTGAAACTTTAGGCCCGGGGGGCGTTTTTACGCAGACTTTCGGCAGCCGTCCTGCGCTCTCAAAATTTTTCTCGCAGTTTCACATGCCCATCTTCAAACGACGATTCCCAAGCAACTAAAAGAGTCTAACTATCGCAATAAGTTTCAGAATCTGCGGAATATATTCTAGTTTCATAATAACCGCACCGGAAATTTTGCACGGTGAAACTTTGGGCCCGGGGGGCGTTTTTACGCGGACTTTCGGCAGCCGTCCTGCGCTCTCAAAATTTTTTTCGCAGTTTCACATGCCCATCTTCAAACGACGATTCCCAAGCAACTAAAAGAGTCTAACTATCGCAATAAGTTTCAGAATCTGCGGAATATATTCTAGTTTCATAATAACCGCACCGGAAATTTTGCACGGTGAAACTTTGGGCCCGGGGGGCGTTTTTACGCGGACTTTCGGCAGCCGTCCTGCGCTCTCAAAATTTTTCTCGCAGTTTCACATGCCCATCTTCAAACGACGATTCCCAAGCAACTAAAAGAGTCTAACTATCGCAATAACTTTCAGAATCTGCGAAATGTATTCTAGTTTCATAATGACATCACCGAGAATTTTGCACGGTGAAACTTTAGGCCCGGGGGGCGTTTTTACGCAGACTTTCGGCAGCCGTCCTGCGCTCTCAAAATTTTTCTCGCAGTTTCACATGCCCATCTTCAAACGACGATTCCCAAGCAACTAAAAGAGTCTAACTATCGCAATAAGTTTCAGAATCTGCGGAATATATTCTAGTTTCATAATAACCGCACCGGAAATTTTGCACGGTGAAACTTTGGGCCCGGGGGGCGTTTTTACGCGGACTTTCGGCAGCCGTCCTGCGCTCTCAAAATTTTTTTCGCAGTTTCACATGCCCATCTTCAAACGACGATTCCCAAGCAACTAAAAGAGTCTAACTATCGCAATAAGTTTCAGAATCTGCGGAATATATTCTAGTTTCATAATAACCGCACCGGAAATTTTGCACGGTGAAACTTTGGGCCCGGGGGGCGTTTTTACGCGGACTTTCGGCAGCCGTCCTGCGCTCTCAAAATTTTTCTCGCAGTTTCACATGCCCATCTTCAAACGACGATTCCCAAGCAACTAAAAGAGTCTAACTATCGCAATAACTTTCAGAATCTGCGAAATGTATTCTAGTTTCATAATAACATCACCGGGAATTTTGCACGGTGAAACTTTAGGCCCGGGGGGCGTTTTTACGCGGACTTTCGGCAGCCGTCCTGCGCTCTCAAAATTTTTCTCGCAGTTTCACATGCCCATCTTCAAACGACGATTCCCAAGCAACTAAAAGAGTCTAACTATCGCAATAAGTTTCAGAATCTGCGGAATATATTCTAGTTTCATAATAACCGCACCGGAAATTTTGCACGGTGAAACTTTGGGCCCGGGGGGCGTTTTTACGCGGACTTTCGGCAGCCGTCCTGCGCTCTCAAAATTTTTCTCGCAGTTTCACATGCCCATCTTCAAACGACGATTCCCAAGCAACTAAAAGAGTCTAACTATCGCAATAACTTTCAGAATCTGCGAAATGTATTCTAGTTTCATAATAACATCACCGGGAATTTTGCACGGTGAAACTTTAGGCCCGGGGGGCGTTTTTACGCGGACTTTCGGCAGCCGTCCTGCGCTCTCAAAATTTTTCTCGCAGTTTCACATGCCCATCTTCAAACGACGATTCCCAAGCAACTAAAAGAGTCTAACTATCGCAATAAGTTTCAGAATCTGCGGAATATATTCTAGTTTCATAATAACCGCACCGGAAATTTTGCACGGTGAAACTTTGGGCCCGGGGGGCGTTTTTACGCGGACTTTCGGCAGCCGTCCTGCGCTCTCAAAATTTTTCTCGCAGTTTCACATGCCCATCTTCAAACGACGATTCCCAAGCAACTAAAAGAGTCTAACTATCGCAATAACTTTCAGAATCTGCGAAATGTATTCTAGTTTCATAATAACATCACCGGGAATTTTGCACGGTGAAACTTTAGGCCCGGGGGGCGTTTTTACGCAGACTTTCGGCAGCCGTCCTGCGCTCTCAAAATTTTTCTCGCAGTTTCACATGCCCATCTTCAAACGACGATTCCCAAGCAACTAAAAGAGTCTAACTATCGCAATAAGTTTCAGAATCTGCGGAATATATTCTAGTTTCATAATAACCGCACCGGAAATTTTGCACGGTGAAACTTTGGGCCCGGGGGGCGTTTTTACGCGGACTTTCGGCAGCCGTCCTGCGCTCTCAAAATTTTTTTCGCAGTTTCACATGCCCATCTTCAAACGACGATTCCCAAGCAACTAAAAGAGTCTAACTATCGCAATAAGTTTCAGAATCTGCGGAATATATTCTAGTTTCATAATAACCGCACCGGAAATTTTGCACGGTGAAACTTTGGGCCCGGGGGGCGTTTTTACGCGGACTTTCGGCAGCCGTCCTGCGCTCTCAAAATTTTTCTCGCAGTTTCACATGCCCATCTTCAAACGACGATTCCCAAGCAACTAAAAGAGTCTAACTATCGCAATAACTTTCAGAATCTGCGAAATGTATTCTAGTTTCATAATGACATCACCGGGAATTTTGCACGGTGAAACTTTAGGCCCGGGGGGCGTTTTTACGCAGACTTTCGGCAGCCGTCCTGCGCTCTCAAAATTTTTCTCGCAGTTTCACATGCCCATCTTCAAACGACGATTCCCAAGCAACTAAAAGAGTCTAACTATCGCAATAAGTTTCAGAATCTGCGGAATATATTCTAGTTTCATAATAACCGCACCGGAAATTTTGCACGGTGAAACTTTGGGCCCGGGGGGCGTTTTTACGCGGACTTTCGGCAGCCGTCCTGCGCTCTCAAAATTTTTCTCGCAGTTTCACATGCCCATCTTCAAACGACGATTCCCAAGCAACTAAAAGAGTCTAACTATCGCAATAAGTTTCAGAATCTGCGGAATATATTCTAGTTTCATAATAACCGCACCGGAAATTTTGCACGGTGAAACTTTGGGCCCGGGGGGCGTTTTTACGCGGACTTTCGGCAGCCGTCCTGCGCTCTCAAAATTTTTCTCGCAGTTTCACATGCCCATCTTCAAACGACGATTCCCAAGCAACTAAAAGAGTCTAACTATCGCAATAACTTTCAGAATCTGCGAAATGTATTCTAGTTTCATAATAACATCACCGGGAATTTTGCACGGTGAAACTTTAGGCCCGGGGGGCGTTTTTACGCGGACTTTCGGCAGCCGTCCTGCGCTCTCAAAATTTTTCTCGCAGTTTCACATGCCCATCTTCAAACGACGATTCCCAAGCAACTAAAAGAGTCTAACTATCGCAATAAGTTTCAGAATCTGCGGAATATATTCTAGTTTCATAATAACCGCACCGGAAATTTTGCACGGTGAAACTTTGGGCCCGGGGGGCGTTTTTACGCGGACTTTCGGCAGCCGTCCTGCGCTCTCAAAATTTTTTTCGCAGTTTCACATGCCCATCTTCAAACGACGATTCCCAAGCAACTAAAAGAGTCTAACTATCGCAATAAGTTTCAGAATCTGCGGAATATATTCTAGTTTCATAATAACCGCACCGGAAATTTTGCACGGTGAAACTTTGGGCCCGGGGGGCGTTTTTACGCAGACTTTCGGCAGCCGTCCTGCGCTCTCAAAATTTTTTTCGCAGTTTCACATGCCCATCTTCAAACGACGATTCCCAAGCAACTAAAAGAGTCTAACTATCGCAATAAGTTTCAGAATCTGCGGAATATATTCTAGTTTCATAATAACCGCACCGGAAATTTTGCACGGTGAAACTTTGGGCCCGGGGGGCGTTTTTACGCGGACTTTCGGCAGCCGTCCTGCGCTCTCAAAATTTTTCTCGCAGTTTCACATGCCCATCTTCAAACGACGATTCCCAAGCAACTAAAAGAGTCTAACTATCGCAATAACTTTCAGAATCTGCGAAATGTATTCTAGTTTCATAATAACATCACCGGGAATTTTGCACGGTGAAACTTTAGGCCCGGGGGGCGTTTTTACGCAGACTTTCGGCAGCCGTCCTGCGCTCTCAAAATTTTTCTCGCAGTTTCACATGCCCATCTTCAAACGACGATTCCCAAGCAACTAAAAGAGTCTAACTATCGCAATAAGTTTCAGAATCTGCGGAATATATTCTAGTTTCATAATAACCGCACCGGAAATTTTGCACGGTGAAACTTTGGGCCCGGGGGGCGTTTTTACGCGGACTTTCGGCAGCCGTCCTGCGCTCTCAAAATTTTTTTCGCAGTTTCACATGCCCATCTTCAAACGACGATTCCCAAGCAACTAAAAGAGTCTAACTATCGCAATAAGTTTCAGAATCTGCGGAATATATTCTAGTTTCATAATAACCGCACCGGAAATTTTGCACGGTGAAACTTTGGGCCCGGGGGGCGTTTTTACGCGGACTTTCGGCAGCCGTCCTGCGCTCTCAAAATTTTTCTCGCAGTTTCACATGCCCATCTTCAAACGACGATTCCCAAGCAACTAAAAGAGTCTAACTATCGCAATAAGTTTCAGAATCTGCGAAATGTATTCTAGTTTCATAATGACATCACCGGAAATTTTGCACGGTGAAACTTTAGGCCCGGGGGGCGTTTTTACGCAGACTTTCGGCAGCCGTCCTGCGCTCTCAAAATTTTTTTCGCAGTTTCACATGCCCATCTTCAAACGACGATTCCCAAGCAACTAAAAGAGTCTAACTATCGCAATAAGTTTCAGAATCTGCGGAATATATTCTAGTTTCATAATAACCGCACCGGAAATTTTGCACGGTGAAACTTTGGGCCCGGGGGGCGTTTTTACGCGGACTTTCGGCAGCCGTCCTGCGCTCTCAAAATTTTTTTCGCAGTTTCACATGCCCATCTTCAAACGACGATTCCCAAGCAACTAAAAGAGTCTAACTATCGCAATAAGTTTCAGAATCTGCGGAATATATTCTAGTTTCATAATAACCGCACCGGAAATTTTGCACGGTGAAACTTTGGGCCCGGGGGGCGTTTTTACGCGGACTTTCGGCAGCCGTCCTGCGCTCTCAAAATTTTTCTCGCAGTTTCACATGCCCATCTTCAAACGACGATTCCCAAGCAACTAAAAGAGTCTAACTATCGCAATAACTTTCAGAATCTGCGAAATGTATTCTAGTTTCATAATAACATCACCGGGAATTTTGCACGGTGAAACTTTAGGCCCGGGGGGCGTTTTTACGCGGACTTTCGGCAGCCGTCCTGCGCTCTCAAAATTTTTCTCGCAGTTTCACATGCCCATCTTCAAACGACGATTCCCAAGCAACTAAAAGAGTCTAACTATCGCAATAAGTTTCAGAATCTGCGGAATATATTCTAGTTTCATAATAACCGCACCGGAAATTTTGCACGGTGAAACTTTGGGCCCGGGGGGCGTTTTTACGCGGACTTTCGGCAGCCGTCCTGCGCTCTCAAAATTTTTCTCGCAGTTTCACATGCCCATCTTCAAACGACGATTCCCAAGCAACTAAAAGAGTCTAACTATCGCAATAACTTTCAGAATCTGCGAAATGTATTCTAGTTTCATAATAACATCACCGGGAATTTTGCACGGTGAAACTTTAGGCCCGGGGGGCGTTTTTACGCAGACTTTCGGCAGCCGTCCTGCGCTCTCAAAATTTTTCTCGCAGTTTCACATGCCCATCTTCAAACGACGATTCCCAAGCAACTAAAAGAGTCTAACTATCGCAATAAGTTTCAGAATCTGCGGAATATATTCTAGTTTCATAATAACCGCACCGGAAATTTTGCACGGTGAAACTTTGGGCCCGGGGGGCGTTTTTACGCGGACTTTCGGCAGCCGTCCTGCGCTCTCAAAAATTTTTTCGCAGTTTTACATGCCCATCTTCAAACGACGATTCCCAAGCAACTAAAAGAGTCTAACTATCGCAATAAGTTTCAGAATCTGCGGAATATATTCTAGTTTCATAATAACCGCACCGGAAATTTTGCACGGTGAAACTTTGGGCCCGGGGGGCGTTTTTACGCGGACTTTCGGCAGCCGTCCTGCGCTCTCAAAATTTTTCTCGCAGTTTCACATGCCCATCTTCAAACGACGATTCCCAAGCAACTAAAAGAGTCTAACTATCGCAATAACTTTCAGAATCTGCGAAATGTATTCTAGTTTCATAATAACATCACCGGGAATTTTGCACGGTGAAACTTTAGGCCCGGGGGGCGTTTTTACGCAGACTTTCGGCAGCCGTCCTGCGCTCTCAAAATTTTTCTCGCAGTTTCACATGCCCATCTTCAAACGACGATTCCCAAGCAACTAAAAGAGTCTAACTATCGCAATAAGTTTCAGAATCTGCGGAATATATTCTAGTTTCATAATAACCGCACCGGAAATTTTGCACGGTGAAACTTTGGGCCCGGGGGGCGTTTTTACGCGGACTTTCGGCAGCCGTCCTGCGCTCTCAAAAATTTTTTCGCAGTTTTACATGCCCATCTTCAAACGACGATTCCCAAGCAACTAAAAGAGTCTAACTATCGCAATAAGTTTCAGAATCTGCGGAATATATTCTAGTTTCATAATAACCGCACCGGAAATTTTGCACGGTGAAACTTTGGGCCCGGGGGGCGTTTTTACGCGGACTTTCGGCAGCCGTCCTGCGCTCTCAAAATTTTTCTCGCAGTTTCACATGCCCATCTTCAAACGACGATTCCCAAGCAACTAAAAGAGTCTAACTATCGCAATAACTTTCAGAATCTGCGAAATGTATTCTAGTTTCATAATAACATCACCGGGAATTTTGCACGGTGAAACTTTAGGCCCGGGGGGCGTTTTTACGCAGACTTTCGGCAGCCGTCCTGCGCTCTCAAAATTTTTCTCGCAGTTTCACATGCCCATCTTCAAACGACGATTCCCAAGCAACTAAAAGAGTCTAACTATCGCAATAAGTTTCAGAATCTGCGGAATATATTCTAGTTTCATAATAACCGCACCGGAAATTTTGCACGGTGAAACTTTGGGCCCGGGGGGCGTTTTTACGCGGACTTTCGGCAGCCGTCCTGCGCTCTCAAAATTTTTCTCGCAGTTTCACATGCCCATCTTCAAACGACGATTCCCAAGCAACTAAAAGAGTCTAACTATCGCAATAAGTTTCAGAATCTGCGGAATATATTCTAGTTTCATAATAACCGCACCGGAAATTTTGCACGGTGAAACTTTGGGCCCGGGGGGCGTTTTTACGCGGACTTTCGGCAGCCGTCCTGCGCTCTCAAAATTTTTTTCGCTGTTTCACATGCCCATCTTCAAACGACGATTCCCAAGCAACTAAAAGAGTCTAACTATCGCAATAAGTTTCAGAATCTGCGGAATATATTCTAGTTTCATAATAACCGCACCGGAAATTTTGCACGGTGAAACTTTGGGCCCGGGGGGCGTTTTTACGCGGACTTTCGGCAGCCGTCCTGCGCTCTCAAAATTTTTCTCGCAGTTTCACATGCCCATCTTCAAACGACGATTCCCAAGCAACTAAAAGAGTCTAACTATCGCAATAACTTTCAGAATCTGCGAAATGTATTCTAGTTTCATAATAACATCACCGGGAATTTTGCACGGTGAAACTTTAGGCCCGGGGGGCGTTTTTACGCAGACTTTCGGCAGCCGTCCTGCGCTCTCAAAATTTTTCTCGCAGTTTCACATGCCCATCTTCAAACGACGATTCCCAAGCAACTAAAAGAGTCTAACTATCGCAATAAGTTTCAGAATCTGCGGAATATATTCTAGTTTCATAATAACCGCACCGGAAACTTTGCACGGTGAAACTTTGGGCCCGGGGGGCGTTTTTACGCGGACTTTCGGCAGCCGTCCTGCGCTCTCAAAATTTTTTTCGCAGTTTCACATGCCCATCTTCAAACGACGATTCCCAAGCAACTAAAAGAGTCTAACTATCGCAATAAGTTTCAGAATCTGCGGAATATATTCTAGTTTCATAATAACCGCACCGGAAATTTTGCACGGTGAAACTTTGGGCCCGGGGGGCGTTTTTACGCGGACTTTCGGCAGCCGTCCTGCGCTCTCAAAATTTTTCTCGCAGTTTCACATGCCCATCTTCAAACGACGATTCCCAAGCAACTAAAAGAGTCTAACTATCGCAATAACTTTCAGAATCTGCGAAATGTATTCTAGTTTCATAATAACATCACCGGGAATTTTGCACGGTGAAACTTTAGGCCCGGGGGGCGTTTTTACGCAGACTTTCGGCAGCCGTCCTGCGCTCTCAAAATTTTTCTCGCAGTTTCACATGCCCATCTTCAAACGACGATTCCCAAGCAACTAAAAGAGTCTAACTATCGCAATAAGTTTCAGAATCTGCGGAATATATTCTAGTTTCATAATAACCGCACCGGAAATTTTGCACGGTGAAACTTTGGGCCCGGGGGGCGTTTTTACGCGGACTTTCGGCAGCCGTCCTGCGCTCTCAAAATTTTTTTCGCAGTTTCACATGCCCATCTTCAAACGACGATTCCCAAGCAACTAAAAGAGTCTAACTATCGCAATAAGTTTCAGAATCTGCGGAATATATTCTAGTTTCATAATAACCGCACCGGAAATTTTGCACGGTGAAACTTTGGGCCCGGGGGGCGTTTTTACGCGGACTTTCGGCAGCCGTCCTGCGCTCTCAAAATTTTTCTCGCAGTTTCACATGCCCATCTTCAAACGACGATTCCCAAGCAACTAAAAGAGTCTAACTATCGCAATAACTTTCAGAATCTGCGAAATGTATTCTAGTTTCATAATAACATCACCGGGAATTTTGCACGGTGAAACTTTAGGCCCGGGGGGCGTTTTTACGCAGACTTTCGGCAGCCGTCCTGCGCTCTCAAAATTTTTCTCGCAGTTTCACATGCCCATCTTCAAACGACGATTCCCAAGCAACTAAAAGAGTCTAACTATCGCAATAAGTTTCAGAATCTGCGGAATATATTCTAGTTTCATAATAACCGCACCGGAAATTTTGCACGGTGAAACTTTGGGCCCGGGGGGCGTTTTTACGCGGACTTTCGGCAGCCGTCCTGCGCTCTCAAAATTTTTTTCGCAGTTTCACATGCCCATCTTCAAACGACGATTCCCAAGCAACTAAAAGAGTCTAACTATCGCAATAAGTTTCAGAATCTGCGGAATATATTCTAGTTTCATAATAACCGCACCGGAAATTTTGCACGGTGAAACTTTGGGCCCGGGGGGCGTTTTTACGCGGACTTTCGGCAGCCGTCCTGCGCTCTCAAAATTTTTCTCGCAGTTTCACATGCCCATCTTCAAACGACGATTCCCAAGCAACTAAAAGAGTCTAACTATCGCAATAACTTTCAGAATCTGCGAAATGTATTCTAGTTTCATAATGACATCACCGGGAATTTTGCACGGTGAAACTTTAGGCCCGGGGGGCGTTTTTACGCAGACTTTCGGCAGCCGTCCTGCGCTCTCAAAATTTTTCTCGCAGTTTCACATGCCCATCTTCAAACGACGATTCCCAAGCAACTAAAAGAGTCTAACTATCGCAATAAGTTTCAGAATCTGCGGAATATATTCTAGTTTCATAATAACCGCACCGGAAATTTTGCACGGTGAAACTTTGGGCCCGGGGGGCGTTTTTACGCGGACTTTCGGCAGCCGTCCTGCGCTCTCAAAATTTTTTTCGCAGTTTCACATGCCCATCTTCAAACGACGATTCCCAAGCAACTAAAAGAGTCTAACTATCGCAATAAGTTTCAGAATCTGCGGAATATATTCTAGTTTCATAATAACCGCACCGGAAATTTTGCACGGTGAAACTTTGGGCCCGGGGGGCGTTTTTACGCGGACTTTCGGCAGCCGTCCTGCGCTCTCAAAATTTTTCTCGCAGTTTCACATGCCCATCTTCAAACGACGATTCCCAAGCAACTAAAAGAGTCTAACTATCGCAATAACTTTCAGAATCTGCGAAATGTATTCTAGTTTCATAATAACATCACCGGGAATTTTGCACGGTGAAACTTTAGGCCCGGGGGGCGTTTTTACGCGGACTTTCGGCAGCCGTCCTGCGCTCTCAAAATTTTTCTCGCAGTTTCACATGCCCATCTTCAAACGACGATTCCCAAGCAACTAAAAGAGTCTAACTATCGCAATAAGTTTCAGAATCTGCGGAATATATTCTAGTTTCATAATAACCGCACCGGAAATTTTGCACGGTGAAACTTTGGGCCCGGGGGGCGTTTTTACGCGGACTTTCGGCAGCCGTCCTGCGCTCTCAAAATTTTTTTCGCAGTTTCACATGCCCATCTTCAAACGACGATTCCCAAGCAACTAAAAGAGTCTAACTATCGCAATAAGTTTCAGAATCTGCGGAATATATTCTAGTTTCATAATAACCGCACCGGAAATTTTGCACGGTGAAACTTTGGGCCCGGGGGGCGTTTTTACGCAGACTTTCGGCAGCCGTCCTGCGCTCTCAAAATTTTTTTCGCAGTTTCACATGCCCATCTTCAAACGACGATTCCCAAGCAACTAAAAGAGTCTAACTATCGCAATAAGTTTCAGAATCTGCGGAATATATTCTAGTTTCATAATAACCGCACCGGAAATTTTGCACGGTGAAACTTTGGGCCCGGGGGGCGTTTTTACGCGGACTTTCGGCAGCCGTCCTGCGCTCTCAAAATTTTTCTCGCAGTTTCACATGCCCATCTTCAAACGACGATTCCCAAGCAACTAAAAGAGTCTAACTATCGCAATAACTTTCAGAATCTGCGAAATGTATTCTAGTTTCATAATAACATCACCGGGAATTTTGCACGGTGAAACTTTAGGCCCGGGGGGCGTTTTTACGCAGACTTTCGGCAGCCGTCCTGCGCTCTCAAAATTTTTCTCGCAGTTTCACATGCCCATCTTCAAACGACGATTCCCAAGCAACTAAAAGAGTCTAACTATCGCAATAAGTTTCAGAATCTGCGGAATATATTCTAGTTTCATAATAACCGCACCGGAAATTTTGCACGGTGAAACTTTGGGCCCGGGGGGCGTTTTTACGCGGACTTTCGGCAGCCGTCCTGCGCTCTCAAAATTTTTTTCGCAGTTTCACATGCCCATCTTCAAACGACGATTCCCAAGCAACTAAAAGAGTCTAACTATCGCAATAAGTTTCAGAATCTGCGGAATATATTCTAGTTTCATAATAACCGCACCGGAAATTTTGCACGGTGAAACTTTGGGCCCGGGGGGCGTTTTTACGCGGACTTTCGGCAGCCGTCCTGCGCTCTCAAAATTTTTCTCGCAGTTTCACATGCCCATCTTCAAACGACGATTCCCAAGCAACTAAAAGAGTCTAACTATCGCAATAAGTTTCAGAATCTGCGAAATGTATTCTAGTTTCATAATGACATCACCGGAAATTTTGCACGGTGAAACTTTAGGCCCGGGGGGCGTTTTTACGCAGACTTTCGGCAGCCGTCCTGCGCTCTCAAAATTTTTTTCGCAGTTTCACATGCCCATCTTCAAACGACGATTCCCAAGCAACTAAAAGAGTCTAACTATCGCAATAAGTTTCAGAATCTGCGGAATATATTCTAGTTTCATAATAACCGCACCGGAAATTTTGCACGGTGAAACTTTGGGCCCGGGGGGCGTTTTTACGCGGACTTTCGGCAGCCGTCCTGCGCTCTCAAAATTTTTTTCGCAGTTTCACATGCCCATCTTCAAACGACGATTCCCAAGCAACTAAAAGAGTCTAACTATCGCAATAAGTTTCAGAATCTGCGGAATATATTCTAGTTTCATAATAACCGCACCGGAAATTTTGCACGGTGAAACTTTGGGCCCGGGGGGCGTTTTTACGCGGACTTTCGGCAGCCGTCCTGCGCTCTCAAAATTTTTCTCGCAGTTTCACATGCCCATCTTCAAACGACGATTCCCAAGCAACTAAAAGAGTCTAACTATCGCAATAACTTTCAGAATCTGCGAAATGTATTCTAGTTTCATAATAACATCACCGGGAATTTTGCACGGTGAAACTTTAGGCCCGGGGGGCGTTTTTACGCGGACTTTCGGCAGCCGTCCTGCGCTCTCAAAATTTTTCTCGCAGTTTCACATGCCCATCTTCAAACGACGATTCCCAAGCAACTAAAAGAGTCTAACTATCGCAATAAGTTTCAGAATCTGCGGAATATATTCTAGTTTCATAATAACCGCACCGGAAATTTTGCACGGTGAAACTTTGGGCCCGGGGGGCGTTTTTACGCGGACTTTCGGCAGCCGTCCTGCGCTCTCAAAATTTTTCTCGCAGTTTCACATGCCCATCTTCAAACGACGATTCCCAAGCAACTAAAAGAGTCTAACTATCGCAATAACTTTCAGAATCTGCGAAATGTATTCTAGTTTCATAATAACATCACCGGGAATTTTGCACGGTGAAACTTTAGGCCCGGGGGGCGTTTTTACGCAGACTTTCGGCAGCCGTCCTGCGCTCTCAAAATTTTTCTCGCAGTTTCACATGCCCATCTTCAAACGACGATTCCCAAGCAACTAAAAGAGTCTAACTATCGCAATAAGTTTCAGAATCTGCGGAATATATTCTAGTTTCATAATAACCGCACCGGAAATTTTGCACGGTGAAACTTTGGGCCCGGGGGGCGTTTTTACGCGGACTTTCGGCAGCCGTCCTGCGCTCTCAAAAATTTTTTCGCAGTTTTACATGCCCATCTTCAAACGACGATTCCCAAGCAACTAAAAGAGTCTAACTATCGCAATAAGTTTCAGAATCTGCGGAATATATTCTAGTTTCATAATAACCGCACCGGAAATTTTGCACGGTGAAACTTTGGGCCCGGGGGGCGTTTTTACGCGGACTTTCGGCAGCCGTCCTGCGCTCTCAAAATTTTTCTCGCAGTTTCACATGCCCATCTTCAAACGACGATTCCCAAGCAACTAAAAGAGTCTAACTATCGCAATAACTTTCAGAATCTGCGAAATGTATTCTAGTTTCATAATAACATCACCGGGAATTTTGCACGGTGAAACTTTAGGCCCGGGGGGCGTTTTTACGCAGACTTTCGGCAGCCGTCCTGCGCTCTCAAAATTTTTCTCGCAGTTTCACATGCCCATCTTCAAACGACGATTCCCAAGCAACTAAAAGAGTCTAACTATCGCAATAAGTTTCAGAATCTGCGGAATATATTCTAGTTTCATAATAACCGCACCGGAAATTTTGCACGGTGAAACTTTGGGCCCGGGGGGCGTTTTTACGCGGACTTTCGGCAGCCGTCCTGCGCTCTCAAAAATTTTTTCGCAGTTTTACATGCCCATCTTCAAACGACGATTCCCAAGCAACTAAAAGAGTCTAACTATCGCAATAAGTTTCAGAATCTGCGGAATATATTCTAGTTTCATAATAACCGCACCGGAAATTTTGCACGGTGAAACTTTGGGCCCGGGGGGCGTTTTTACGCGGACTTTCGGCAGCCGTCCTGCGCTCTCAAAATTTTTCTCGCAGTTTCACATGCCCATCTTCAAACGACGATTCCCAAGCAACTAAAAGAGTCTAACTATCGCAATAACTTTCAGAATCTGCGAAATGTATTCTAGTTTCATAATAACATCACCGGGAATTTTGCACGGTGAAACTTTAGGCCCGGGGGGCGTTTTTACGCAGACTTTCGGCAGCCGTCCTGCGCTCTCAAAATTTTTCTCGCAGTTTCACATGCCCATCTTCAAACGACGATTCCCAAGCAACTAAAAGAGTCTAACTATCGCAATAAGTTTCAGAATCTGCGGAATATATTCTAGTTTCATAATAACCGCACCGGAAATTTTGCACGGTGAAACTTTGGGCCCGGGGGGCGTTTTTACGCGGACTTTCGGCAGCCGTCCTGCGCTCTCAAAATTTTTTTCGCAGTTTCACATGCCCATCTTCAAACGACGATTCCCAAGCAACTAAAAGAGTCTAACTATCGCAATAAGTTTCAGAATCTGCGGAATATATTCTAGTTTCATAATAACCGCACCGGAAATTTTGCACGTTGAAACTTTGGGCCCGGGGGGCGTTTTTACGCGGACTTTCGGCAGCCGTCCTGCGCTCTCAAAATTTTTCTCGCAGTTTCACATGCCCATCTTCAAACGACGATTCCCAAGCCACTAAAAGAGTCTAACTATCGCAATAACTTTCAGAATCTGCGAAATGTATTCTAGTTTCATAATAACATCACCGGGAATTTTGCACGGTGAAACTTTAGGCCCGGGGGGCGTTTTTACGCAGACTTTCGGCAGCCGTCCTGCGCTCTCAAAATTTTTCTCGCAGTTTCACATGCCCATCTTCAAACGACGATTCCCAAGCAACTAAAAGAGTCTAACTATCGCAATAAGTTTCAGAATCTGCGGAATATATTCTAGTTTCATAATAACCGCACCGGAAATTTTGCACGGTGAAACTTTGGGCCCGGGGGGCGTTTTTACGCGGACTTTCGGCAGCCGTCCTGCGCTCTCAAAATTTTTTTCGCAGTTTCACATGCCCATCTTCAAACGACGATTCCCAAGCAACTAAAAGAGTCTAACTATCGCAATAAGTTTCAGAATCTGCGGAATATATTCTAGTTTCATAATAACCGCACCGGAAATTTTGCACGGTGAAACTTTGGGCCCGGGGGGCGTTTTTACGCGGACTTTCGGCAGCCGTCCTGCGCTCTCAAAATTTTTCTCGCAGTTTCACATGCCCATCTTCAAACGACGATTCCCAAGCAACTAAAAGAGTCTAACTATCGCAATAACTTTCAGAATCTGCGAAATGTATTCTAGTTTCATAATAACATCACCGGGAATTTTGCACGGTGAAACTTTAGGCCCGGGGGGCGTTTTTACGCAGACTTTCGGCAGCCGTCCTGCGCTCTCAAAATTTTTCTCGCAGTTTCACATGCCCATCTTCAAACGACGATTCCCAAGCAACTAAAAGAGTCTAACTATCGCAATAAGTTTCAGAATCTGCGGAATATATTCTAGTTTCATAATAACCGCACCGGAAATTTTGCACGGTGAAACTTTGGGCCCGGGGGGCGTTTTTACGCGGACTTTCGGCAGCCGTCCTGCGCTCTCAAAATTTTTCTCGCAGTTTCACATGCCCATCTTCAAACGACGATTCCCAAGCAACTAAAAGAGTCTAACTATCGCAATAAGTTTCAGAATCTGCGGAATATATTCTAGTTTCATAATAACCGCACCGGAAATTTTGCACGGTGAAACTTTGGGCCCGGGGGGCGTTTTTACGCGGACTTTCGGCAGCCGTCCTGCGCTCTCAAAATTTTTTTCGCTGTTTCACATGCCCATCTTCAAACGACGATTCCCAAGCAACTAAAAGAGTCTAACTATCGCAATAAGTTTCAGAATCTGCGGAATATATTCTAGTTTCATAATAACCGCACCGGAAATTTTGCACGGTGAAACTTTGGGCCCGGGGGGCGTTTTTACGCGGACTTTCGGCAGCCGTCCTGCGCTCTCAAAATTTTTCTCGCAGTTTCACATGCCCATCTTCAAACGACGATTCCCAAGCAACTAAAAGAGTCTAACTATCGCAATAACTTTCAGAATCTGCGAAATGTATTCTAGTTTCATAATAACATCACCGGGAATTTTGCACGGTGAAACTTTAGGCCCGGGGGGCGTTTTTACGCAGACTTTCGGCAGCCGTCCTGCGCTCTCAAAATTTTTCTCGCAGTTTCACATGCCCATCTTCAAACGACGATTCCCAAGCAACTAAAAGAGTCTAACTATCGCAATAAGTTTCAGAATCTGCGGAATATATTCTAGTTTCATAATAACCGCACCGGAAACTTTGCACGGTGAAACTTTGGGCCCGGGGGGCGTTTTTACGCGGACTTTCGGCAGCCGTCCTGCGCTCTCAAAATTTTTTTCGCAGTTTCACATGCCCATCTTCAAACGACGATTCCCAAGCAACTAAAAGAGTCTAACTATCGCAATAAGTTTCAGAATCTGCGGAATATATTCTAGTTTCATAATAACCGCACCGGAAATTTTGCACGGTGAAACTTTGGGCCCGGGGGGCGTTTTTACGCGGACTTTCGGCAGCCGTCCTGCGCTCTCAAAATTTTTCTCGCAGTTTCACATGCCCATCTTCAAACGACGATTCCCAAGCAACTAAAAGAGTCTAACTATCGCAATAACTTTCAGAATCTGCGAAATGTATTCTAGTTTCATAATAACATCACCGGGAATTTTGCACGGTGAAACTTTAGGCCCGGGGGGCGTTTTTACGCAGACTTTCGGCAGCCGTCCTGCGCTCTCAAAATTTTTCTCGCAGTTTCACATGCCCATCTTCAAACGACGATTCCCAAGCAACTAAAAGAGTCTAACTATCGCAATAAGTTTCAGAATCTGCGGAATATATTCTAGTTTCATAATAACCGCACCGGAAATTTTGCACGGTGAAACTTTGGGCCCGGGGGGCGTTTTTACGCGGACTTTCGGCAGCCGTCCTGCGCTCTCAAAATTTTTTTCGCAGTTTCACATGCCCATCTTCAAACGACGATTCCCAAGCAACTAAAAGAGTCTAACTATCGCAATAAGTTTCAGAATCTGCGGAATATATTCTAGTTTCATAATAACCGCACCGGAAATTTTGCACGGTGAAACTTTGGGCCCGGGGGGCGTTTTTACGCGGACTTTCGGCAGCCGTCCTGCGCTCTCAAAATTTTTCTCGCAGTTTCACATGCCCATCTTCAAACGACGATTCCCAAGCAACTAAAAGAGTCTAACTATCGCAATAACTTTCAGAATCTGCGAAATGTATTCTAGTTTCATAATAACATCACCGGGAATTTTGCACGGTGAAACTTTAGGCCCGGGGGGCGTTTTTACGCAGACTTTCGGCAGCCGTCCTGCGCTCTCAAAATTTTTCTCGCAGTTTCACATGCCCATCTTCAAACGACGATTCCCAAGCAACTAAAAGAGTCTAACTATCGCAATAAGTTTCAGAATCTGCGGAATATATTCTAGTTTCATAATAACCGCACCGGAAATTTTGCACGGTGAAACTTTGGGCCCGGGGGGCGTTTTTACGCGGACTTTCGGCAGCCGTCCTGCGCTCTCAAAATTTTTTTCGCTGTTTCACATGCCCATCTTCAAACGACGATTCCCAAGCAACTAAAAGAGTCTAACTATCGCAATAAGTTTCAGAATCTGCGGAATATATTCTAGTTTCATAATAACCGCACCGGAAATTTTGCACGGTGAAACTTTGGGCCCGGGGGGCGTTTTTACGCGGACTTTCGGCAGCCGTCCTGCGCTCTCAAAATTTTTCTCGCAGTTTCACATGCCCATCTTCAAACGACGATTCCCAAGCAACTAAAAGAGTCTAACTATCGCAATAACTTTCAGAATCTGCGAAATGTATTCTAGTTTCATAATAACATCACCGGGAATTTTGCACGGTGAAACTTTAGGCCCGGGGGGCGTTTTTACGCAGACTTTCGGCAGCCGTCCTGCGCTCTCAAAATTTTTCTCGCAGTTTCACATGCCCATCTTCAAACGACGATTCCCAAGCAACTAAAAGAGTCTAACTATCGCAATAAGTTTCAGAATCTGCGGAATATATTCTAGTTTCATAATAACCGCACCGGAAATTTTGCACGGTGAAACTTTGGGCCCGGGGGGCGTTTTTACGCGGACTTTCGGCAGCCGTCCTGCGCTCTCAAAATTTTTTTCGCAGTTTCACATGCCCATCTTCAAACGACGATTCCCAAGCAACTAAAATATTCTAACTATCGCAATAAGTTTCAGAATCTGCGGAATATATTCTAGTTTCATAATAACCGCACCGGAAATTTTGCACGGTGAAACTTTGGGCCCGGGGGGCGTTTTTACGCGGACTTTCGGCAGCCGTCCTGCGCTCTCAAAATTTTTCTCGCAGTTTCACATGCCCATCTTCAAACGACGATTCCCAAGCAACTAAAAGAGTCTAACTATCGCAATAACTTTCAGAATCTGCGAAATGTATTCTAGTTTCATAATAACATCACCGGGAATTTTGCACGGTGAAACTTTAGGCCCGGGGGGCGTTTTTACGCAGACTTTCGGCAGCCGTCCTGCGCTCTCAAAATTTTTCTCGCAGTTTCACATGCCCATCTTCAAACGACGATTCCCAAGCAACTAAAAGAGTCTAACTATCGCAATAAGTTTCAGAATCTGCGGAATATATTCTAGTTTCATAATAACCGCACCGGAAATTTTGCACGGTGAAACTTTGGGCCCGGGGGGCGTTTTTACGCGGACTTTCGGCAGCCGTCCTGCGCTCTCAAAATTTTTTTCGCAGTTTCACATGCCCATCTTCAAACGACGATTCCCAAGCAACTAAAAGAGTCTAACTATCGCAATAAGTTTCAGAATCTGCGGAATATATTCTAGTTTCATAATAACCGCACCGGAAATTTTGCACGGTGAAACTTTGGGCCCGGGGGGCGTTTTTACGCGGACTTTCGGCAGCCGTCCTGCGCTCTCAAAATTTTTCTCGCAGTTTCACATGCCCATCTTCAAACGACGATTCCCAAGCAACTAAAAGAGTCTAACTATCGCAATAACTTTCAGAATCTGCGAAATGTATTCTAGTTTCATAATAACATCACCGGGAATTTTGCACGGTGAAACTTTAGGCCCGGGGGGCGTTTTTACGCAGACTTTCGGCAGCCGTCCTGCGCTCTCAAAATTTTTCTCGCAGTTTCACATGCCCATCTTCAAACGACGATTCCCAAGCAACTAAAAGAGTCTAACTATCGCAATAAGTTTCAGAATCTGCGGAATATATTCTAGTTTCATAATAACCGCACCGGAAATTTTGCACGGTGAAACTTTGGGCCCGGGGGGCGTTTTTACGCGGACTTTCGGCAGCCGTCCTGCGCTCTCAAAATTTTTTTCGCAGTTTCACATGCCCATCTTCAAACGACGATTCCCAAGCAACTAAAAGAGTCTAACTATCGCAATAAGTTTCAGAATCTGCGGAATATATTCTAGTTTCATAATAACCGCACCGGAAATTTTGCACGGTGAAACTTTGGGCCCGGGGGGCGTTTTTACGCGGACTTTCGGCAGCCGTCCTGCGCTCTCAAAATTTTTCTCGCAGTTTCACATGCCCATCTTCAAACGACGATTCCCAAGCAACTAAAAGAGTCTAACTATCGCAATAACTTTCAGAATCTGCGAAATGTATTCTAGTTTCATAATAACATCACCGGGAATTTTGCACGGTGAAACTTTAGGCCCGGGGGGCGTTTTTACGCAGACTTTCGGCAGCCGTCCTGCGCTCTCAAAATTTTTCTCGCAGTTTCACATGCCCATCTTCAAACGACGATTCCCAAGCAACTAAAAGAGTCTAACTATCGCAATATGTTTCAGAATCTGCGGAATATATTCTAGTTTCATAATAACCGCACCGGAAATTTTGCACGGTGAAACTTTGGGCCCGGGGGGCGTTTTTACGCGGACTTTCGGCAGCCGTCCTGCGCTCTCAAAATTTTTTTCGCAGTTTCACATGCCCATCTTCAAACGACGATTCCCAAGCAACTAAAAGAGTCTAACTATCGCAATAAGTTTCAGAATCTGCGGAATATATTCTAGTTTCATAATGACCGCACCGGAAATTTTGCACGGTGAAACTTTGGGCCCGGGGGGCGTTTTTACGCGGACTTTCGGCAGCCGTCCTGCGCTCTCAAAATTTTTCTCGCAGTTTCACATGCCCATCTTCAAACGACGATTCCCAAGCAACTAAAAGAGTCTAACTATCGCAATAACTTTCAGAATCTGCGAAATGTATTCTAGTTTCATAATAACATCACCGGGAATTTTGCACGGTGAAACTTTAGGCCCGGGGGGCGTTTTTACGCAGACTTTCGGCAGCCGTCCTGCGCTCTCAAAATTTTTCTCGCAGTTTCACATGCCCATCTTCAAACGACGATTCCCAAGCAACTAAAAGAGTCTAACTATCGCAATAAGTTTCAGAATCTGCGGAATATATTCTAGTTTCATAATAACCGCACCGGAAATTTTGCACGGTGAAACTTTGGGCCCGGGGGGCGTTTTTACGCGGACTTTCGGCAGCCGTCCTGCGCTCTCAAAATTTTTTTCGCAGTTTCACATGCCCATCTTCAAACGACGATTCCCAAGCAACTAAAAGAGTCTAACTATCGCAATAAGTTTCAGAATCTGCGGAATATATTCTAGTTTCATAATAACCGCACCGGAAATTTTGCACGGTGAAACTTTGGGCCCGGGGGGCGTTTTTACGCGGACTTTCGGCAGCCGTCCTGCGCTCTCAAAATTTTTCTCGCAGTTTCACATGCCCATCTTCAAACGACGATTCCCAAGCAACTAAAAGAGTCTAACTATCGCAATAACTTTCAGAATCTGCGAAATGTATTCTAGTTTCATAATAACATCACCGGGAATTTTGCACGGAGAAACTTTAGGCCCGGGGGGCGTTTTTACGCAGACTTTCGGCAGCCGTCCTGCGCTCTCAAAATTTTTCTCGCAGTTTCACATGCCCATCTTCAAACGACGATTCCCAAGCAACTAAAAGAGTCTAACTATCGCAATAAGTTTCAGAATCTGCGGAATATATTCTAGTTTCATAATAACCGCACCGGAAATTTTGCACGGTGAAACTTTGGGCCCGGGGGGCGTTTTTACGCGGACTTTCGGCAGCCGTCCTGCGCTCTCAAAATTTTTTTCGCAGTTTCACATGCCCATCTTCAAACGACGATTCCCAAGCAACTAAAAGAGTCTAACTATCGCAATAAGTTTCAGAATCTGCGGAATATATTCTAGTTTCATAATAACCGCACCGGAAATTTTGCACGGTGAAACTTTGGGCCCGGGGGGCGTTTTTACGCGGACTTTCGGCAGCCGTCCTGCGCTCTCAAAATTTTTCTCGCAGTTTCACATGCCCATCTTCAAACGACGATTCCCAAGCAACTAAAAGAGTCTAACTATCGCAATAACTTTCAGAATCTGCGAAATGTATTCTAGTTTCATAATAACATCACCGGGAATTTTGCACGGTGAAACTTTAGGCCCGGGGGGCGTTTTTACGCAGACTTTCGGCAGCCGTCCTGCGCTCTCAAAATTTTTCTCGCAGTTTCACATGCCCATCTTCAAACGACGATTCCCAAGCAACTAAAAGAGTCTAACTATCGCAATAACTTTCAGAATCTGCGGAATATATTCTAGTTTCATAATAACCGCACCGGAAATTTTGCACGGTGAAACTTTGGGCCCGGGGGGCGTTTTTACGCGGACTTTCGGCAGCCGTCCTGCGCTCTCAAAAATTTTTTCGCAGTTTTACATGCCCATCTTCAAACGACGATTCCCAAGCAACTAAAAGAGTCTAACTATCGCAATAAGTTTCAGAATCTGCGGAATATATTCTAGTTTCATAATAACCGCACCGGAAATTTTGCACGGTGAAACTTTGGGCCCGGGGGGCGTTTTTACGCGGACTTTCGGCAGCCGTCCTGCGCTCTCAAAATTTTTCTCGCAGTTTCACATGCCCATCTTCAAACGACGATTCCCAAGCAACTAAAAGAGTCTAACTATCGCAATAACTTTCAGAATCTGCGGAATATATTCTAGTTTCATAATAACATCACCGGGAATTTTGCACGGTGAAACTTTAGGCCCGGGGGGCGTTTTTACGCAGACTTTCGGCAGCCGTCCTGCGCTCTCAAAATTTTTCTCGCAGTTTCACATGCCCATCTTCAAACGACGATTCCCAAGCAACTAAAAGAGTCTAACTATCGCAATAAGTTTCAGAATCTGCGGAATATATTCTAGTTTCATAATAACCGCACCGGAAATTTTGCACGGTGAAACTTTGGGCCCGGGGGGCGTTTTTACGCGGACTTTCGGCAGCCGTCCTGCGCTCTCAAATTTTTTTTCGCAGTTTCACATGCCCATCTTCAAACGACGATTCCCAAGCAACTAAAAGAGTCTAACTATCGCAATAAGTTTCAGAATCTGCGGAATATATTCTAGTTTCATAATAACCGCACCGGAAATTTTGCACGTTGAAACTTTGGGCCCGGGGGGCGTTTTTACGCGGACTTTCGGCAGCCGTCCTGCGCTCTCAAAATTTTTCTCGCAGTTTCACATGCCCATCTTCAAACGACGATTCCCAAGCCACTAAAAGAGTCTAACTATCGCAATAACTTTCAGAATCTGCGAAATGTATTCTAGTTTCATAATAACATCACCGGGAATTTTGCACGGTGAAACTTTAGGCCCGGGGGGCGTTTTTACGCAGACTTTCGGCAGCCGTCCTGCGCTCTCAAAATTTTTCTCGCAGTTTCACATGCCCATCTTCAAACGACGATTCCCAAGCAACTAAAAGAGTCTAACTATCGCAATAAGTTTCAGAATCTGCGGAATATATTCTAGTTTCATAATAACCGCACCGGAAATTTTGCACGGTGAAACTTTGGGCCCGGGGGGCGTTTTTACGCGGACTTTCGGCAGCCGTCCTGCGCTCTCAAAATTTTTTTCGCAGTTTCACATGCCCATCTTCAAACGACGATTCCCAAGCAACTAAAAGAGTCTAACTATCGCAATAAGTTTCAGAATCTGCGGAATATATTCTAGTTTCATAATAACCGCACCGGAAATTTTGCACGGTGAAACTTTGGGCCCGGGGGGCGTTTTTACGCGGACTTTCGGCAGCCGTCCTGCGCTCTCAAAATTTTTCTCGCAGTTTCACATGCCCATCTTCAAACGACGATTCCCAAGCAACTAAAAGAGTCTAACTATCGCAATAACTTTCAGAATCTGCGAAATGTATTCTAGTTTCATAATAACATCACCGGGAATTTTGCACGGTGAAACTTTAGGCCCGGGGGGCGTTTTTACGCAGACTTTCGGCAGCCGTCCTGCGCTCTCAAAATTTTTCTCGCAGTTTCACATGCCCATCTTCAAACGACGATTCCCAAGCAACTAAAAGAGTCTAACTATCGCAATAAGTTTCAGAATCTGCGGAATATATTCTAGTTTCATAATAACCGCACCGGAAATTTTGCACGGTGAAACTTTGGGCCCGGGGGGCGTTTTTACGCGGACTTTCGGCAGCCGTCCTGCGCTCTCAAAATTTTTCTCGCAGTTTCACATGCCCATCTTCAAACGACGATTCCCAAGCAACTAAAAGAGTCTAACTATCGCAATAAGTTTCAGAATCTGCGGAATATATTCTAGTTTCATAATAACCGCACCGGAAATTTTGCACGGTGAAACTTTGGGCCCGGGGGGCGTTTTTACGCGGACTTTCGGCAGCCGTCCTGCGCTCTCAAAATTTTTTTCGCTGTTTCACATGCCCATCTTCAAACGACGATTCCCAAGCAACTAAAAGAGTCTAACTATCGCAATAAGTTTCAGAATCTGCGGAATATATTCTAGTTTCATAATAACCGCACCGGAAATTTTGCACGGTGAAACTTTGGGCCCGGGGGGCGTTTTTACGCGGACTTTCGGCAGCCGTCCTGCGCTCTCAAAATTTTTCTCGCAGTTTCACATGCCCATCTTCAAACGACGATTCCCAAGCAACTAAAAGAGTCTAACTATCGCAATAACTTTCAGAATCTGCGAAATGTATTCTAGTTTCATAATAACATCACCGGGAATTTTGCACGGTGAAACTTTAGGCCCGGGGGGCGTTTTTACGCAGACTTTCGGCAGCCGTCCTGCGCTCTCAAAATTTTTCTCGCAGTTTCACATGCCCATCTTCAAACGACGATTCCCAAGCAACTAAAAGAGTCTAACTATCGCAATAAGTTTCAGAATCTGCGGAATATATTCTAGTTTCATAATAACCGCACCGGAAATTTTGCACGGTGAAACTTTGGGCCCGGGGGGCGTTTTTACGCGGACTTTCGGCAGCCGTCCTGCGCTCTCAAAATTTTTCTCGCAGTTTCACATGCCCATCTTCAAACGACGATTCCCAAGCAACTAAAAGAGTCTAACTATCGCAATAACTTTCAGAATCTGCGAAATGTATTCTAGTTTCATAATAACATCACCGGGAATTTTGCACGGTGAAACTTTAGGCCCGGGGGGCGTTTTTACGCAGACTTTCGGCAGCCGTCCTGCGCTCTCAAAATTTTTCTCGCAGTTTCACATGCCCATCTTCAAACGACGATTCCCAAGCAACTAAAAGAGTCTAACTATCGCAATAAGTTTCAGAATCTGCGGAATATATTCTAGTTTCATAATAACCGCACCGGAAATTTTGCACGGTGAAACTTTGGGCCCGGGGGGCGTTTTTACGCGGACTTTCGGCAGCCGTCCTGCGCTCTCAAAAATTTTTTCGCAGTTTTACATGCCCATCTTCAAACGACGATTCCCAAGCAACTAAAAGAGTCTAACTATCGCAATAAGTTTCAGAATCTGCGGAATATATTCTAGTTTCATAATAACCGCACCGGAAATTTTGCACGGTGAAACTTTGGGCCCGGGGGGCGTTTTTACGCGGACTTTCGGCAGCCGTCCTGCGCTCTCAAAAATTTTTTCGCAGTTTTACATGCCCATCTTCAAACGACGATTCCCAAGCAACTAAAAGAGTCTAACTATCGCAATAAGTTTCAGAATCTGCGGAATATATTCTAGTTTCATAATAACCGCACCGGAAATTTTGCACGGTGAAACTTTGGGCCCGGGGGGCGTTTTTACGCGGACTTTCGGCAGCCGTCCTGCGCTCTCAAAATTTTTCTCGCAGTTTCACATGCCCATCTTCAAACGACGATTCCCAAGCAACTAAAAGAGTCTAACTATCGCAATAACTTTCAGAATCTGCGAAATGTATTCTAGTTTCATAATAACATCACCGGGAATTTTGCACGGTGAAACTTTAGGCCCGGGGGGCGTTTTTACGCAGACTTTCGGCAGCCGTCCTGCGCTCTCAAAATTTTTCTCGCAGTTTCACATGCCCATCTTCAAACGACGATTCCCAAGCAACTAAAAGAGTCTAACTATCGCAATAAGTTTCAGAATCTGCGGAATATATTCTAGTTTCATAATAACCGCACCGGAAATTTTGCACGGTGAAACTTTGGGCCCGGGGGGCGTTTTTACGCGGACTTTCGGCAGCCGTCCTGCGCTCTCAAAATTTTTTTCGCAGTTTCACATGCCCATCTTCAAACGACGATTCCCAAGCAACTAAAAGAGTCTAACTATCGCAATAAGTTTCAGAATCTGCGGAATATATTCTAGTTTCATAATAACCGCACCGGAAATTTTGCACGGTGAAACTTTGGGCCCGGGGGGCGTTTTTACGCGGACTTTCGGCAGCCGTCCTGCGCTCTCAAAATTTTTCTCGCAGTTTCACATGCCCATCTTCAAACGACGATTCCCAAGCAACTAAAAGAGTCTAACTATCGCAATAACTTTCAGAATCTGCGAAATGTATTCTAGTTTCATAATAACATCACCGGGAATTTTGCACGGTGAAACTTTAGGCCCGGGGGGCGTTTTTACGCAGACTTTCGGCAGCCGTCCTGCGCTCTCAAAATTTTTCTCGCAGTTTCACATGCCCATCTTCAAACGACGATTCCCAAGCAACTAAAAGAGTCTAACTATCGCAATAAGTTTCAGAATCTGCGGAATATATTCTAGTTTCATAATAACCGCACCGGAAATTTTGCACGGTGAAACTTTGGGCCCGGGGGGCGTTTTTACGCGGACTTTCGGCAGCCGTCCTGCGCTCTCAAAATTTTTTTCGCAGTTTCACATGCCCATCTTCAAACGACGATTCCCAAGCAACTAAAAGAGTCTAACTATCGCAATAAGTTTCAGAATCTGCGGAATATATTCTAGTTTCATAATAACCGCACTGGAAATTTTGCACGTTGAAACTTTGGGCCCGGGGGGCGTTTTTACGCGGACTTTCGGCAGCCGTCCTGCGCTCTCAAAATTTTTCTCGCAGTTTCACATGCCCATCTTCAAACGACGATTCCCAAGCAACTAAAAGAGTCTAACTATCGCAATAACTTTCAGAATCTGCGAAATGTATTCTAGTTTCATAATAACATCACCGGGAATTTTGCACGGTGAAACTTTAGGCCCGGGGGGCGTTTTTACGCAGACTTTCGGCAGCCGTCCTGCGCTCTCAAAATTTTTCTCGCAGTTTCACATGCCCATCTTCAAACGACGATTCCCAAGCAACTAAAAGAGTCTAACTATCGCAATAAGTTTCAGAATCTGCGGAATATATTCTAGTTTCATAATAACCGCACCGGAAATTTTGCACGGTGAAACTTTGGGCCCGGGGGGCGTTTTTACGCGGACTTTCGGCAGCCGTCCTGCGCTCTCAAAATTTTTCTCGCAGTTTCACATGCCCATCTTCAAACGACGATTCCCAAGCAACTAAAAGAGTCTAACTATCGCAATAAGTTTCAGAATCTGCGGAATATATTCTAGTTTCATAATAACCGCACCGGAAATTTTGCACGGTGAAACTTTGGGCCCGGGGGGCGTTTTTACGCGGACTTTCGGCAGCCGTCCTGCGCTCTCAAAATTTTTTTCGCTGTTTCACATGCCCATCTTCAAACGACGATTCCCAAGCAACTAAAAGAGTCTAACTATCGCAATAAGTTTCAGAATCTGCGGAATATATTCTAGTTTCATAATAACCGCACCGGAAATTTTGCACGGTGAAACTTTGGGCCCGGGGGGCGTTTTTACGCGGACTTTCGGCAGCCGTCCTGCGCTCTCAAAATTTTTCTCGCAGTTTCACATGCCCATCTTCAAACGACGATTCCCAAGCAACTAAAAGAGTCTAACTATCGCAATAACTTTCAGAATCTGCGAAATGTATTCTAGTTTCATAATAACATCACCGGGAATTTTGCACGGTGAAACTTTAGGCCCGGGGGGCGTTTTTACGCAGACTTTCGGCAGCCGTCCTGCGCTCTCAAAATTTTTCTCGCAGTTTCACATGCCCATCTTCAAACGACGATTCCCAAGCAACTAAAAGAGTCTAACTATCGCAATAAGTTTCAGAATCTGCGGAATATATTCTAGTTTCATAATAACCGCACCGGAAATTTTGCACGGTGAAACTTTGGGCCCGGGGGGCGTTTTTACGCGGACTTTCGGCAGCCGTCCTGCGCTCTCAAAATTTTTCTCGCAGTTTCACATGCCCATCTTCAAACGACGATTCCCAAGCAACTAAAAGAGTCTAACTATCGCAATAACTTTCAGAATCTGCGAAATGTATTCTAGTTTCATAATAACATCACCGGGAATTTTGCACGGTGAAACTTTAGGCCCGGGGGGCGTTTTTACGCAGACTTTCGGCAGCCGTCCTGCGCTCTCAAAATTTTTCTCGCAGTTTCACATGCCCATCTTCAAACGACGATTCCCAAGCAACTAAAAGAGTCTAACTATCGCAATAAGTTTCAGAATCTGCGGAATATATTCTAGTTTCATAATAACCGCACCGGAAATTTTGCACGGTGAAACTTTGGGCCCGGGGGGCGTTTTTACGCGGACTTTCGGCAGCCGTCCTGCGCTCTCAAAAATTTTTTCGCAGTTTTACATGCCCATCTTCAAACGACGATTCCCAAGCAACTAAAAGAGTCTAACTATCGCAATAAGTTTCAGAATCTGCGGAATATATTCTAGTTTCATAATAACCGCACCGGAAATTTTGCACGGTGAAACTTTGGGCCCGGGGGGCGTTTTTACGCGGACTTTCGGCAGCCGTCCTGCGCTCTCAAAAATTTTTTCGCAGTTTTACATGCCCATCTTCAAACGACGATTCCCAAGCAACTAAAAGAGTCTAACTATCGCAATAAGTTTCAGAATCTGCGGAATATATTCTAGTTTCATAATAACCGCACCGGAAATTTTGCACGGTGAAACTTTGGGCCCGGGGGGCGTTTTTACGCGGACTTTCGGCAGCCGTCCTGCGCTCTCAAAATTTTTCTCGCAGTTTCACATGCCCATCTTCAAACGACGATTCCCAAGCAACTAAAAGAGTCTAACTATCGCAATAACTTTCAGAATCTGCGAAATGTATTCTAGTTTCATAATAACATCACCGGGAATTTTGCACGGTGAAACTTTAGGCCCGGGGGGCGTTTTTACGCAGACTTTCGGCAGCCGTCCTGCGCTCTCAAAATTTTTCTCGCAGTTTCACATGCCCATCTTCAAACGACGATTCCCAAGCAACTAAAAGAGTCTAACTATCGCAATAAGTTTCAGAATCTGCGGAATATATTCTAGTTTCATAATAACCGCACCGGAAATTTTGCACGGTGAAACTTTGGGCCCGGGGGGCGTTTTTACGCGGACTTTCGGCAGCCGTCCTGCGCTCTCAAAATTTTTTTCGCAGTTTCACATGCCCATCTTCAAACGACGATTCCCAAGCAACTAAAAGAGTCTAACTATCGCAATAAGTTTCAGAATCTGCGGAATATATTCTAGTTTCATAATAACCGCACCGGAAATTTTGCACGGTGAAACTTTGGGCCCGGGGGGCGTTTTTACGCGGACTTTCGGCAGCCGTCCTGCGCTCTCAAAATTTTTCTCGCAGTTTCACATGCCCATCTTCAAACGACGATTCCCAAGCAACTAAAAGAGTCTAACTATCGCAATAACTTTCAGAATCTGCGAAATGTATTCTAGTTTCATAATAACATCACCGGGAATTTTGCACGGTGAAACTTTAGGCCCGGGGGGCGTTTTTACGCAGACTTTCGGCAGCCGTCCTGCGCTCTCAAAATTTTTCTCGCAGTTTCACATGCCCATCTTCAAACGACGATTCCCAAGCAACTAAAAGAGTCTAACTATCGCAATAAGTTTCAGAATCTGCGGAATATATTCTAGTTTCATAATAACCGCACCGGAAATTTTGCACGGTGAAACTTTGGGCCCGGGGGGCGTTTTTACGCGGACTTTCGGCAGCCGTCCTGCGCTCTCAAAATTTTTTTCGCAGTTTCACATGCCCATCTTCAAACGACGATTCCCAAGCAACTAAAAGAGTCTAACTATCGCAATAAGTTTCAGAATCTGCGGAATATATTCTAGTTTCATAATAACCGCACCGGAAATTTTGCACGTTGAAACTTTGGGCCCGGGGGGCGTTTTTACGCGGACTTTCGGCAGCCGTCCTGCGCTCTCAAAATTTTTCTCGCAGTTTCACATGCCCATCTTCAAACGACGATTCCCAAGCCACTAAAAGAGTCTAACTATCGCAATAACTTTCAGAATCTGCGAAATGTATTCTAGTTTCATAATAACATCACCGGGAATTTTGCACGGTGAAACTTTAGGCCCGGGGGGCGTTTTTACGCAGACTTTCGGCAGCCGTCCTGCGCTCTCAAAATTTTTCTCGCAGTTTCACATGCCCATCTTCAAACGACGATTCCCAAGCAACTAAAAGAGTCTAACTATCGCAATAAGTTTCAGAATCTGCGGAATATATTCTAGTTTCATAATAACCGCACCGGAAATTTTGCACGGTGAAACTTTGGGCCCGGGGGGCGTTTTTACGCGGACTTTCGGCAGCCGTCCTGCGCTCTCAAAATTTTTTTCGCAGTTTCACATGCCCATCTTCAAACGACGATTCCCAAGCAACTAAAAGATTCTAACTATCGCAATAAGTTTCAGAATCTGCGGAATATATTCTAGTTTCATAATAACCGCACCGGAAATTTTGCACGGTGAAACTTTGGGCCCGGGGGGCGTTTTTACGCGGACTTTCGGCAGCCGTCCTGCGCTCTCAAAATTTTTCTCGCAGTTTCACATGCCCATCTTCAAACGACGATTCCCAAGCAACTAAAAGAGTCTAACTATCGCAATAACTTTCAGAATCTGCGAAATGTATTCTAGTTTCATAATAACATCACCGGGAATTTTGCACGGTGAAACTTTAGGCCCGGGGGGCGTTTTTACGCAGACTTTCGGCAGCCGTCCTGCGCTCTCAAAATTTTTCTCGCAGTTTCACATGCCCATCTTCAAACGACGATTCCCAAGCAACTAAAAGAGTCTAACTATCGCAATAAGTTTCAGAATCTGCGGAATATATTCTAGTTTCATAATAACCGCACCGGAAATTTTGCACGGTGAAACTTTGGGCCCGGGGGGCGTTTTTACGCGGACTTTCGGCAGCCGTCCTGCGCTCTCAAAATTTTTTTCGCAGTTTCACATGCCCATCTTCAAACGACGATTCCCAAGCAACTAAAAGAGTCTAACTATCGCAATAAGTTTCAGAATCTGCGGAATATATTCTAGTTTCATAATAACCGCACCGGAAATTTTGCACGGTGAAACTTTGGGCCCGGGGGGCGTTTTTACGCGGACTTTCGGCAGCCGTCCTGCGCTCTCAAAATTTTTCTCGCAGTTTCACATGCCCATCTTCAAACGACGATTCCCAAGCAACTAAAAGAGTCTAACTATCGCAATAACTTTCAGAATCTGCGAAATGTATTCTAGTTTCATAATAACATCACCGGGAATTTTGCACGGTGAAACTTTAGGCCCGGGGGGCGTTTTTACGCAGACTTTCGGCAGCCGTCCTGCGCTCTCAAAATTTTTCTCGCAGTTTCACATGCCCATCTTCAAACGACGATTCCCAAGCAACTAAAAGAGTCTAACTATCGCAATAAGTTTCAGAATCTGCGGAATATATTCTAGTTTCATAATAACCGCACCGGAAATTTTGCACGGTGAAACTTTGGGCCCGGGGGGCGTTTTTACGCGGACTTTCGGCAGCCGTCCTGCGCTCTCAAAATTTTTTTCGCAGTTTCACATGCCCATCTTCAAACGACGATTCCCAAGCAACTAAAAGAGTCTAACTATCGCAATAAGTTTCAGAATCTGCGGAATATATTCTAGTTTCATAATAACCGCACCGGAAATTTTGCACGGTGAAACTTTGGGCCCGGGGGGCGTTTTTACGCGGACTTTCGGCAGCCGTCCTGCGCTCTCAAAATTTTTCTCGCAGTTTCACATGCCCATCTTCAAACGACGATTCCCAAGCAACTAAAAGAGTCTAACTATCGCAATAACTTTCAGAATCTGCGAAATGTATTCTAGTTTCATAATAACATCACCGGGAATTTTGCACGGTGAAACTTTAGGCCCGGGGGGCGTTTTTACGCAGACTTTCGGCAGCCGTCCTGCGCTCTCAAAATTTTTCTCGCAGTTTCACATGCCCATCTTCAAACGACGATTCCCAAGCAACTAAAAGAGTCTAACTATCGCAATAAGTTTCAGAATCTGCGGAATATATTCTAGTTTCATAATAACCGCACCGGAAATTTTGCACGGTGAAACTTTGGGCCCGGGGGGCGTTTTTACGCGGACTTTCGGCAGCCGTCCTGCGCTCTCAAAATTTTTCTCGCAGTTTCACATGCCCATCTTCAAACGACGATTCCCAAGCAACTAAAAGAGTCTAACTATCGCAATAAGTTTCAGAATCTGCGGAATATATTCTAGTTTCATAATAACCGCACCGGAAATTTTGCACGGTGAAACTTTGGGCCCGGGGGGCGTTTTTACGCGGACTTTCGGCAGCCGTCCTGCGCTCTCAAAATTTTTTTCGCAGTTTCACATGCCCATCTTCAAACGACGATTCCCAAGCAACTAAAAGAGTCTAACTATCGCAATAAGTTTCAGAATCTGCGGAATATATTCTAGTTTCATAATAACCGCACCGGAAATTTTGCACGGTGAAACTTTGGGCCCGGGGGGCGTTTTTACGCGGACTTTCGGCAGCCGTCCTGCGCTCTCAAAATTTTTCTCGCAGTTTCACATGCCCATCTTCAAACGACGATTCCCAAGCAACTAAAAGAGTCTAACTATCGCAATAACTTTCAGAATCTGCGAAATGTATTCTAGTTTCATAATAACATCACCGGGAATTTTGCACGGTGAAACTTTAGGCCCGGGGGGCGTTTTTACGCAGACTTTCGGCAGCCGTCCTGCGCTCTCAAAATTTTTCTCGCAGTTTCACATGCCCATCTTCAAACGACGATTCCCAAGCAACTAAAAGAGTCTAACTATCGCAATAAGTTTCAGAATCTGCGGAATATATTCTAGTTTCATAATAACCGCACCGGAAATTTTGCACGGTGAAACTTTGGGCCCGGGGGGCGTTTTTACGCGGACTTTCGGCAGCCGTCCTGCGCTCTCAAAATTTTTTTCGCAGTTTCACATGCCCATCTTCAAACGACGATTCCCAAGCAACTAAAAGAGTCTAACTATCGCAATAAGTTTCAGAATCTGCGGAATATATTCTAGTTTCATAATAACCGCACCGGAAATTTTGCACGTTGAAACTTTGGGCCCGGGGGGCGTTTTTACGCGGACTTTCGGCAGCCGTCCTGCGCTCTCAAAATTTTTCTCGCAGTTTCACATGCCCATCTTCAAACGACGATTCCCAAGCCACTAAAAGAGTCTAACTATCGCAATAACTTTCAGAATCTGCGAAATGTATTCTAGTTTCATAATAACATCACCGGGAATTTTGCACGGTGAAACTTTAGGCCCGGGGGGCGTTTTTACGCAGACTTTCGGCAGCCGTCCTGCGCTCTCAAAATTTTTCTCGCAGTTTCACATGCCCATCTTCAAACGACGATTCCCAAGCAACTAAAAGAGTCTAACTATCGCAATAAGTTTCAGAATCTGCGGAATATATTCTAGTTTCATAATAACCGCACCGGAAATTTTGCACGGTGAAACTTTGGGCCCGGGGGGCGTTTTTACGCGGACTTTCGGCAGCCGTCCTGCGCTCTCAAAATTTTTTTCGCAGTTTCACATGCCCATCTTCAAACGACGATTCCCAAGCAACTAAAAGATTCTAACTATCGCAATAAGTTTCAGAATCTGCGGAATATATTCTAGTTTCATAATAACCGCACCGGAAATTTTGCACGGTGAAACTTTGGGCCCGGGGGGCGTTTTTACGCGGACTTTCGGCAGCCGTCCTGCGCTCTCAAAATTTTTCTCGCAGTTTCACATGCCCATCTTCAAACGACGATTCCCAAGCAACTAAAAGAGTCTAACTATCGCAATAACTTTCAGAATCTGCGAAATGTATTCTAGTTTCATAATAACATCACCGGGAATTTTGCACGGTGAAACTTTAGGCCCGGGGGGCGTTTTTACGCAGACTTTCGGCAGCCGTCCTGCGCTCTCAAAATTTTTCTCGCAGTTTCACATGCCCATCTTCAAACGACGATTCCCAAGCAACTAAAAGAGTCTAACTATCGCAATAAGTTTCAGAATCTGCGGAATATATTCTAGTTTCATAATAACCGCACCGGAAATTTTGCACGGTGAAACTTTGGGCCCGGGGGGCGTTTTTACGCGGACTTTCGGCAGCCGTCCTGCGCTCTCAAAATTTTTTTCGCAGTTTCACATGCCCATCTTCAAACGACGATTCCCAAGCAACTAAAAGAGTCTAACTATCGCAATAAGTTTCAGAATCTGCGGAATATATTCTAGTTTCATAATAACCGCACCGGAAATTTTGCACGGTGAAACTTTGGGCCCGGGGGGCGTTTTTACGCGGACTTTCGGCAGCCGTCCTGCGCTCTCAAAATTTTTCTCGCAGTTTCACATGCCCATCTTCAAACGACGATTCCCAAGCAACTAAAAGAGTCTAACTATCGCAATAACTTTCAGAATCTGCGAAATGTATTCTAGTTTCATAATAACATCACCGGGAATTTTGCACGGTGAAACTTTAGGCCCGGGGGGCGTTTTTACGCAGACTTTCGGCAGCCGTCCTGCGCTCTCAAAATTTTTCTCGCAGTTTCACATGCCCATCTTCAAACGACGATTCCCAAGCAACTAAAAGAGTCTAACTATCGCAATAAGTTTCAGAATCTGCGGAATATATTCTAGTTTCATAATAACCGCACCGGAAATTTTGCACGGTGAAACTTTGGGCCCGGGGGGCGTTTTTACGCGGACTTTCGGCAGCCGTCCTGCGCTCTCAAAATTTTTTTCGCAGTTTCACATGCCCATCTTCAAACGACGATTCCCAAGCAACTAAAAGAGTCTAACTATCGCAATAAGTTTCAGAATCTGCGGAATATATTCTAGTTTCATAATAACCGCACCGGAAATTTTGCACGGTGAAACTTTGGGCCCGGGGGGCGTTTTTACGCGGACTTTCGGCAGCCGTCCTGCGCTCTCAAAATTTTTCTCGCAGTTTCACATGCCCATCTTCAAACGACGATTCCCAAGCAACTAAAAGAGTCTAACTATCGCAATAACTTTCAGAATCTGCGAAATGTATTCTAGTTTCATAATAACATAACCGGGAATTTTGCACGGTGAAACTTTAGGCCCGGGGGGCGTTTTTACGCAGACTTTCGGCAGCCGTCCTGCGCTCTCAAAATTTTTCTCGCAGTTTCACATGCCCATCTTCAAACGACGATTCCCAAGCAACTAAAAGAGTCTAACTATCGCAATAAGTTTCAGAATCTGCGGAATATATTCTAGTTTCATAATAACCGCACCGGAAATTTTGCACGGTGAAACTTTGGGCCCGGGGGGCGTTTTTACGCGGACTTTCGGCAGCCGTCCTGCGCTCTCAAAATTTTTTTCGCAGTTTCACATGCCCATCTTCAAACGACGATTCCCAAGCAACTAAAAGAGTCTAACTATCGCAATAAGTTTCAGAATCTGCGGAATATATTCTAGTTTCATAATGACCGCACCGGAAATTTTGCACGGTGAAACTTTGGGCCCGGGGGGCGTTTTTACGCGGACTTTAGGCAGCCGTCCTGCGCTCTCAAAATTTTTCTCGCAGTTTCACATGCCCATCTTCAAACGACGATTCCCAAGCAACTAAAAGAGTCTAACTATCGCAATAACTTTCAGAATCTGCGAAATGTATTCTAGTTTCATAATAACATCACCGGGAATTTTGCACGGTGAAACTTTAGGCCCGGGGGGCGTTTTTACGCAGACTTTCGGCAGCCGTCCTGCGCTCTCAAAATTTTTCTCGCAGTTTCACATGCCCATCTTCAAACGACGATTCCCAAGCAACTAAAAGAGTCTAACTATCGCAATAAGTTTCAGAATCTGCGGAATATATTCTAGTTTCATAATAACCGCACCGGAAATTTTGCACGGTGAAACTTTGGGCCCGGGGGGCGTTTTTACGCGGACTTTCGGCAGCCGTCCTGCGCTCTCAAAATTTTTTTCGCAGTTTCACATGCCCATCTTCAAACGACGATTCCCAAGCAACTAAAAGAGTCTAACTATCGCAATAAGTTTCAGAATCTGCGGAATATATTCTAGTTTCATAATAACCGCACCGGAAATTTTGCACGGTGAAACTTTGGGCCCGGGGGGCGTTTTTACGCGGACTTTCGGCAGCCGTCCTGCGCTCTCAAAATTTTTCTCGCAGTTTCACATGCCCATCTTCAAACGACGATTCCCAAGCAACTAAAAGAGTCTAACTATCGCAATAACTTTCAGAATCTGCGAAATGTATTCTAGTTTCATAATAACATCACCGGGAATTTTGCACGGTGAAACTTTAGGCCCGGGGGGCGTTTTTACGCAGACTTTCGGCAGCCGTCCTGCGCTCTCAAAATTTTTCTCGCAGTTTCACATGCCCATCTTCAAACGACGATTCCCAAGCAACTAAAAGAGTCTAACTATCGCAATAAGTTTCAGAATCTGCGGAATATATTCTAGTTTCATAATAACCGCACCGGAAATTTTGCACGGTGAAACTTTGGGCCCGGGGGGCGTTTTTACGCGGACTTTCGGCAGCCGTCCTGCGCTCTCAAAATTTTTTTCGCAGTTTCACATGCCCATCTTCAAACGACGATTCCCAAGCAACTAAAAGAGTCTAACTATCGCAATAGTTTTCAGAATCTGCGGAATATATTCTAGTTTCATAATAACCGCACCGGAAATTTTGCACGGTGAAACTTTGGGCCCGGGGGGCGTTTTTACGCGGACTTTCGGCAGCCGTCCTGCGCTCTCAAAATTTTTCTCGCAGTTTCACATGCCCATCTTCAAACGACGATTCCCAAGCAACTAAAAGAGTCTAACTATCGCAATAACTTTCAGAATCTGCGAAATGTATTCTAGTTTCATAATAACATCACCGGGAATTTTGCACGGTGAAACTTTAGGCCCGGGGGGCGTTTTTACGCAGACTTTCGGCAGCCGTCCTGCGCTCTCAAAATTTTTCTCGCAGTTTCACATGCCCATCTTCAAACGACGATTCCCAAGCAACTAAAAGAGTCTAACTATCGCAATAAGTTTCAGAATCTGCGGAATATATTCTAGTTTCATAATAACCGCACCGGAAATTTTGCACGGTGAAACTTTGGGCCCGGGGGGCGTTTTTACGCGGACTTTCGGCAGCCGTCCTGCGCTCTCAAAATTTTTTTCGCAGTTTCACATGCCCATCTTCAAACGACGATTCCCAAGCAACTAAAAGAGTCTAACTATCGCAATAAGTTTCAGAATCTGCGGAATATATTCTAGTTTCATAATAACCGCACCGGAAATTTTGCACGGTGAAACTTTGGGCCCGGGGGGCGTTTTTACGCGGACTTTCGGCAGCCGTCCTGCGCTCTCAAAATTTTTCTCGCAGTTTCACATGCCCATCTTCAAACGACGATTCCCAAGCAACTAAAAGAGTCTAACTATCGCAATAACTTTCAGAATCTGCGAAATGTATTCTAGTTTCATAATAACATCACCGGGAATTTTGCACGGTGAAACTTTAGGCCCGGGGGGCGTTTTTACGCAGACTTTCGGCAGCCGTCCTGCGCTCTCAAAATTTTTCTCGCAGTTTCACATGCCCATCTTCAAACGACGATTCCCAAGCAACTAAAAGAGTCTAACTATCGCAATAAGTTTCAGAATCTGCGGAATATATTCTAGTTTCATAATAACCGCACCGGAAATTTTGCACGGTGAAACTTTGGGCCCGGGGGGCGTTTTTACGCGGACTTTCGGCAGCCGTCCTGCGCTCTCAAAATTTTTTTCGCAGTTTCACATGCCCATCTTCAAACGACGATTCCCAAGCAACTAAAAGAGTCTAACTATCGCAATAAGTTTCAGAATCTGCGGAATATATTCTAGTTTCATAATAACCGCACCGGAAATTTTGCACGGTGAAACTTTGGGCCCGGGGGGCGTTTTTACGCGGACTTTCGGCAGCCGTCCTGCGCTCTCAAAATTTTTCTCGCAGTTTCACATGCCCATCTTCAAACGACGATTCCCAAGCAACTAAAAGAGTCTAACTATCGCAATAAGTTTCAGAATCTGCGGAATATATTCTAGTTTCATAATAACCGCACCGGAAATTTTGCACGGTGAAACTTTGGGCCCGGGGGGCGTTTTTACGCGGACTTTCGGCAGCCGTCCTGCGCTCTCAAAATTTTTTTCGCAGTTTCACATGCCCATCTTCAAACGACGATTCCCAAGCAACTAAAAGAGTCTAACTATCGCAATAAGTTTCAGAATCTGCGGAATATATTCTAGTTTCATAATAACCGCACCGGAAATTTTGCACGGTGAAACTTTGGGCCCGGGGGGCGTTTTTACGCGGACTTTCGGCAGCCGTCCTGCGCTCTCAAAATTTTTCTCGCAGTTTCACATGCCCATCTTCAAACGACGATTCCCAAGCAACTAAAAGAGTCTAACTATCGCAATAACTTTCAGAATCTGCGAAATGTATTCTAGTTTCATAATAACATCACCGGGAATTTTGCACGGTGAAACTTTAGGCCCGGGGGGCGTTTTTACGCAGACTTTCGGCAGCCGTCCTGCGCTCTCAAAATTTTTCTCGCAGTTTCACATGCCCATCTTCAAACGACGATTCCCAAGCAACTAAAAGAGTCTAACTATCGCAATAAGTTTCAGAATCTGCGGAATATATTCTAGTTTCATAATAACCGCACCGGAAACTTTGCACGGTGAAACTTTGGGCCCGGGGGGCGTTTTTACGCGGACTTTCGGCAGCCGTCCTGCGCTCTCAAAATTTTTTTCGCAGTTTCACATGCCCATCTTCAAACGACGATTCCCAAGCAACTAAAAGAGTCTAACTATCGCAATAAGTTTCAGAATCTGCGGAATATATTCTAGTTTCATAATAACCGCACCGGAAATTTTGCACGGTGAAACTTTGGGCCCGGGGGGCGTTTTTACGCGGACTTTCGGCAGCCGTCCTGCGCTCTCAAAATTTTTCTCGCAGTTTCACATGCCCATCTTCAAACGACGATTCCCAAGCAACTAAAAGAGTCTAACTATCGCAATAACTTTCAGAATCTGCGAAATGTATTCTAGTTTCATAATAACATCACCGGGAATTTTGCACGGTGAAACTTTAGGCCCGGGGGGCGTTTTTACGCAGACTTTCGGCAGCCGTCCTGCGCTCTCAAAATTTTTCTCGCAGTTTCACATGCCCATCTTCAAACGACGATTCCCAAGCAACTAAAAGAGTCTAACTATCGCAATAAGTTTCAGAATCTGCGGAATATATTCTAGTTTCATAATAACCGCACCGGAAATTTTGCACGGTGAAACTTTGGGCCCGGGGGGCGTTTTTACGCGGACTTTCGGCAGCCGTCCTGCGCTCTCAAAATTTTTTTCGCAGTTTCACATGCCCATCTTCAAACGACGATTCCCAAGCAACTAAAAGAGTCTAACTATCGCAATAAGTTTCAGAATCTGCGGAATATATTCTAGTTTCATAATAACCGCACCGGAAATTTTGCACGGTGAAACTTTGGGCCCGGGGGGCGTTTTTACGCGGACTTTCGGCAGCCGTCCTGCGCTCTCAAAATTTTTTTCGCTGTTTCACATGCCCATCTTCAAACGACGATTCCCAAGCAACTAAAAGAGTCTAACTATCGCAATAAGTTTCAGAATCTGCGGAATATATTCTAGTTTCATAATAACCGCACCGGAAATTTTGCACGGTGAAACTTTGGGCCCGGGGGGCGTTTTTACGCGGACTTTCGGCAGCCGTCCTGCGCTCTCAAAATTTTTCTCGCAGTTTCACATGCCCATCTTCAAACGACGATTCCCAAGCAACTAAAAGAGTCTAACTATCGCAATAACTTTCAGAATCTGCGAAATGTATTCTAGTTTCATAATAACATCACCGGGAATTTTGCACGGTGAAACTTTAGGCCCGGGGGGCGTTTTTACGCAGACTTTCGGCAGCCGTCCTGCGCTCTCAAAATTTTTCTCGCAGTTTCACATGCCCATCTTCAAACGACGATTCCCAAGCAACTAAAAGAGTCTAACTATCGCAATAAGTTTCAGAATCTGCGGAATATATTCTAGTTTCATAATAACCGCACCGGAAATTTTGCACGGTGAAACTTTGGGCCCGGGGGGCGTTTTTACGCGGACTTTCGGCAGCCGTCCTGCGCTCTCAAAATTTTTTTCGCAGTTTCACATGCCCATCTTCAAACGACGATTCCCAAGCAACTAAAATATTCTAACTATCGCAATAAGTTTCAGAATCTGCGGAATATATTCTAGTTTCATAATAACCGCACCGGAAATTTTGCACGGTGAAACTTTGGGCCCGGGGGGCGTTTTTACGCGGACTTTCGGCAGCCGTCCTGCGCTCTCAAAATTTTTCTCGCAGTTTCACATGCCCATCTTCAAACGACGATTCCCAAGCAACTAAAAGAGTCTAACTATCGCAATAACTTTCAGAATCTGCGAAATGTATTCTAGTTTCATAATAACATCACCGGGAATTTTGCACGGTGAAACTTTAGGCCCGGGGGGCGTTTTTACGCAGACTTTCGGCAGCCGTCCTGCGCTCTCAAAATTTTTCTCGCAGTTTCACATGCCCATCTTCAAACGACGATTCCCAAGCAACTAAAAGAGTCTAACTATCGCAATAAGTTTCAGAATCTGCGGAATATATTCTAGTTTCATAATAACCGCACCGGAAATTTTGCACGGTGAAACTTTGGGCCCGGGGGGCGTTTTTACGCGGACTTTCGGCAGCCGTCCTGCGCTCTCAAAATTTTTTTCGCAGTTTCACATGCCCATCTTCAAACGACGATTCCCAAGCAACTAAAAGAGTCTAACTATCGCAATAAGTTTCAGAATCTGCGGAATATATTCTAGTTTCATAATAACCGCACCGGAAATTTTGCACGGTGAAACTTTGGGCCCGGGGGGCGTTTTTACGCGGACTTTCGGCAGCCGTCCTGCGCTCTCAAAATTTTTCTCGCAGTTTCACATGCCCATCTTCAAACGACGATTCCCAAGCAACTAAAAGAGTCTAACTATCGCAATAACTTTCAGAATCTGCGAAATGTATTCTAGTTTCATAATAACATCACCGGGAATTTTGCACGGTGAAACTTTAGGCCCGGGGGGCGTTTTTACGCAGACTTTCGGCAGCCGTCCTGCGCTCTCAAAATTTTTCTCGCAGTTTCACATGCCCATCTTCAAACGACGATTCCCAAGCAACTAAAAGAGTCTAACTATCGCAATAAGTTTCAGAATCTGCGGAATATATTCTAGTTTCATAATAACCGCACCGGAAATTTTGCACGGTGAAACTTTGGGCCCGGGGGGCGTTTTTACGCGGACTTTCGGCAGCCGTCCTGCGCTCTCAAAATTTTTTTCGCAGTTTCACATGCCCATCTTCAAACGACGATTCCCAAGCAACTAAAAGAGTCTAACTATCGCAATAAGTTTCAGAATCTGCGGAATATATTCTAGTTTCATAATAACCGCACCGGAAATTTTGCACGGTGAAACTTTGGGCCCGGGGGGCGTTTTTACGCGGACTTTCGGCAGCCGTCCTGCGCTCTCAAAATTTTTCTCGCAGTTTCACATGCCCATCTTCAAACGACGATTCCCAAGCAACTAAAAGAGTCTAACTATCGCAATAACTTTCAGAATCTGCGAAATGTATTCTAGTTTCATAATAACATCACCGGGAATTTTGCACGGTGAAACTTTAGGCCCGGGGGGCGTTTTTACGCAGACTTTCGGCAGCCGTCCTGCGCTCTCAAAATTTTTCTCGCAGTTTCACATGCCCATCTTCAAACGACGATTCCCAAGCAACTAAAAGAGTCTAACTATCGCAATATGTTTCAGAATCTGCGGAATATATTCTAGTTTCATAATAACCGCACCGGAAATTTTGCACGGTGAAACTTTGGGCCCGGGGGGCGTTTTTACGCGGACTTTCGGCAGCCGTCCTGCGCTCTCAAAATTTTTTTCGCAGTTTCACATGCCCATCTTCAAACGACGATTCCCAAGCAACTAAAAGAGTCTAACTATCGCAATAAGTTTCAGAATCTGCGGAATATATTCTAGTTTCATAATGACCGCACCGGAAATTTTGCACGGTGAAACTTTGGGCCCGGGGGGCGTTTTTACGCGGACTTTCGGCAGCCGTCCTGCGCTCTCAAAATTTTTCTCGCAGTTTCACATGCCCATCTTCAAACGACGATTCCCAAGCAACTAAAAGAGTCTAACTATCGCAATAACTTTCAGAATCTGCGAAATGTATTCTAGTTTCATAATAACATCACCGGGAATTTTGCACGGTGAAACTTTAGGCCCGGGGGGCGTTTTTACGCAGACTTTCGGCAGCCGTCCTGCGCTCTCAAAATTTTTCTCGCAGTTTCACATGCCCATCTTCAAACGACGATTCCCAAGCAACTAAAAGAGTCTAACTATCGCAATAAGTTTCAGAATCTGCGGAATATATTCTAGTTTCATAATAACCGCACCGGAAATTTTGCACGGTGAAACTTTGGGCCCGGGGGGCGTTTTTACGCGGACTTTCGGCAGCCGTCCTGCGCTCTCAAAATTTTTTTCGCAGTTTCACATGCCCATCTTCAAACGACGATTCCCAAGCAACTAAAAGAGTCTAACTATCGCAATAAGTTTCAGAATCTGCGGAATATATTCTAGTTTCATAATAACCGCACCGGAAATTTTGCACGGTGAAACTTTGGGCCCGGGGGGCGTTTTTACGCGGACTTTCGGCAGCCGTCCTGCGCTCTCAAAATTTTTCTCGCAGTTTCACATGCCCATCTTCAAACGACGATTCCCAAGCAACTAAAAGAGTCTAACTATCGCAATAACTTTCAGAATCTGCGAAATGTATTCTAGTTTCATAATAACATCACCGGGAATTTTGCACGGTGAAACTTTAGGCCCGGGGGGCGTTTTTACGCAGACTTTCGGCAGCCGTCCTGCGCTCTCAAAATTTTTCTCGCAGTTTCACATGCCCATCTTCAAACGACGATTCCCAAGCAACTAAAAGAGTCTAACTATCGCAATAAGTTTCAGAATCTGCGGAATATATTCTAGTTTCATAATAACCGCACCGGAAATTTTGCACGGTGAAACTTTGGGCCCGGGGGGCGTTTTTACGCGGACTTTCGGCAGCCGTCCTGCGCTCTCAAAATTTTTTTCGCAGTTTCACATGCCCATCTTCAAACGACGATTCCCAAGCAACTAAAAGAGTCTAACTATCGCAATAGGTTTCAGAATCTGCGGAATATATTCTAGTTTCATAATAACCGCACCGGAAATTTTGCACGGTGAAACTTTGGGCCCGGGGGGCGTTTTTACGCGGACTTTCGGCAGCCGTCCTGCGCTCTCAAAATTTTTCTCGCAGTTTCACATGCCCATCTTCAAACGACGATTCCCAAGCAACTAAAAGAGTCTAACTATCGCAATATGTTTCAGAATCTGCGGAATATATTCTAGTTTCATAATAACCGCACCGGAAATTTTGCACGGTGAAACTTTGGGCCCGGGGGGCGTTTTTACGCGGACTTTCGGCAGCCGTCCTGCGCTCTCAAAATTTTTTTCGCAGTTTCACATGCCCATCTTCAAACGACGATTCCCAAGCAACTAAAAGAGTCTAACTATCGCAATAAGTTTCAGAATCTGCGGAATATATTCTAGTTTCATAATGACCGCACCGGAAATTTTGCACGGTGAAACTTTGGGCCCGGGGGGCGTTTTTACGCGGACTTTCGGCAGCCGTCCTGCGCTCTCAAAATTTTTCTCGCAGTTTCACATGCCCATCTTCAAACGACGATTCCCAAGCAACTAAAAGAGTCTAACTATCGCAATAACTTTCAGAATCTGCGAAATGTATTCTAGTTTCATAATAACATCACCGGGAATTTTGCACGGTGAAACTTTAGGCCCGGGGGGCGTTTTTACGCAGACTTTCGGCAGCCGTCCTGCGCTCTCAAAATTTTTCTCGCAGTTTCACATGCCCATCTTCAAACGACGATTCCCAAGCAACTAAAAGAGTCTAACTATCGCAATAAGTTTCAGAATCTGCGGAATATATTCTAGTTTCATAATAACCGCACCGGAAATTTTGCACGGTGAAACTTTGGGCCCGGGGGGCGTTTTTACGCGGACTTTCGGCAGCCGTCCTGCGCTCTCAAAATTTTTTTCGCAGTTTCACATGCCCATCTTCAAACGACGATTCCCAAGCAACTAAAAGAGTCTAACTATCGCAATAAGTTTCAGAATCTGCGGAATATATTCTAGTTTCATAATAACCGCACCGGAAATTTTGCACGGTGAAACTTTGGGCCCGGGGGGCGTTTTTACGCGGACTTTCGGCAGCCGTCCTGCGCTCTCAAAATTTTTCTCGCAGTTTCACATGCCCATCTTCAAACGACGATTCCCAAGCAACTAAAAGAGTCTAACTATCGCAATAACTTTCAGAATCTGCGAAATGTATTCTAGTTTCATAATAACATCACCGGGAATTTTGCACGGTGAAACTTTAGGCCCGGGGGGCGTTTTTACGCAGACTTTCGGCAGCCGTCCTGCGCTCTCAAAATTTTTCTCGCAGTTTCACATGCCCATCTTCAAACGACGATTCCCAAGCAACTAAAAGAGTCTAACTATCGCAATAAGTTTCAGAATCTGCGGAATATATTCTAGTTTCATAATAACCGCACCGGAAATTTTGCACGGTGAAACTTTGGGCCCGGGGGGCGTTTTTACGCGGACTTTCGGCAGCCGTCCTGCGCTCTCAAAATTTTTTTCGCAGTTTCACATGCCCATCTTCAAACGACGATTCCCAAGCAACTAAAAGAGTCTAACTATCGCAATAAGTTTCAGAATCTGCGGAATATATTCTAGTTTCATAATAACCGCACCGGAAATTTTGCACGGTGAAACTTTGGGCCCGGGGGGCGTTTTTACGCGGACTTTCGGCAGCCGTCCTGCGCTCTCAAAATTTTTCTCGCAGTTTCACATGCCCATCTTCAAACGACGATTCCCAAGCAACTAAAAGAGTCTAACTATCGCAATAACTTTCAGAATCTGCGAAATGTATTCTAGTTTCATAATAACATCACCGGGAATTTTGCACGGTGAAACTTTAGGCCCGGGGGGCGTTTTTACGCAGACTTTCGGCAGCCGTCCTGCGCTCTCAAAATTTTTCTCGCAGTTTCACATGCCCATCTTCAAACGACGATTCCCAAGCAACTAAAAGAGTCTAACTATCGCAATATGTTTCAGAATCTGCGGAATATATTCTAGTTTCATAATAACCGCACCGGAAATTTTGCACGGTGAAACTTTGGGCCCGGGGGGCGTTTTTACGCGGACTTTCGGCAGCCGTCCTGCGCTCTCAAAATTTTTTTCGCAGTTTCACATGCCCATCTTCAAACGACGATTCCCAAGCAACTAAAAGAGTCTAACTATCGCAATAAGTTTCAGAATCTGCGGAATATATTCTAGTTTCATAATGACCGCACCGGAAATTTTGCACGGTGAAACTTTGGGCCCGGGGGGCGTTTTTACGCGGACTTTCGGCAGCCGTCCTGCGCTCTCAAAATTTTTCTCGCAGTTTCACATGCCCATCTTCAAACGACGATTCCCAAGCAACTAAAAGAGTCTAACTATCGCAATAACTTTCAGAATCTGCGAAATGTATTCTAGTTTCATAATAACATCACCGGGAATTTTGCACGGTGAAACTTTAGGCCCGGGGGGCGTTTTTACGCAGACTTTCGGCAGCCGTCCTGCGCTCTCAAAATTTTTCTCGCAGTTTCACATGCCCATCTTCAAACGACGATTCCCAAGCAACTAAAAGAGTCTAACTATCGCAATAAGTTTCAGAATCTGCGGAATATATTCTAGTTTCATAATAACCGCACCGGAAATTTTGCACGGTGAAACTTTGGGCCCGGGGGGCGTTTTTACGCGGACTTTCGGCAGCCGTCCTGCGCTCTCAAAATTTTTTTCGCAGTTTCACATGCCCATCTTCAAACGACGATTCCCAAGCAACTAAAAGAGTCTAACTATCGCAATAAGTTTCAGAATCTGCGGAATATATTCTAGTTTCATAATAACCGCACCGGAAATTTTGCACGGTGAAACTTTGGGCCCGGGGGGCGTTTTTACGCGGACTTTCGGCAGCCGTCCTGCGCTCTCAAAATTTTTCTCGCAGTTTCACATGCCCATCTTCAAACGACGATTCCCAAGCAACTAAAAGAGTCTAACTATCGCAATAACTTTCAGAATCTGCGAAATGTATTCTAGTTTCATAATAACATCACCGGGAATTTTGCACGGTGAAACTTTAGGCCCGGGGGGCGTTTTTACGCAGACTTTCGGCAGCCGTCCTGCGCTCTCAAAATTTTTCTCGCAGTTTCACATGCCCATCTTCAAACGACGATTCCCAAGCAACTAAAAGAGTCTAACTATCGCAATAAGTTTCAGAATCTGCGGAATATATTCTAGTTTCATAATAACCGCACCGGAAATTTTGCACGGTGAAACTTTGGGCCCGGGGGGCGTTTTTACGCGGACTTTCGGCAGCCGTCCTGCGCTCTCAAAATTTTTTTCGCAGTTTCACATGCCCATCTTCAAACGACGATTCCCAAGCAACTAAAAGAGTCTAACTATCGCAATAAGTTTCAGAATCTGCGGAATATATTCTAGTTTCATAATAACCGCACCGGAAATTTTGCACGGTGAAACTTTGGGCCCGGGGGGCGTTTTTACGCGGACTTTCGGCAGCCGTCCTGCGCTCTCAAAATTTTTCTCGCAGTTTCACATGCCCATCTTCAAACGACGATTCCCAAGCAACTAAAAGAGTCTAACTATCGCAATAACTTTCAGAATCTGCGAAATGTATTCTAGTTTCATAATAACATCACCGGGAATTTTGCACGGTGAAACTTTAGGCCCGGGGGGCGTTTTTACGCAGACTTTCGGCAGCCGTCCTGCGCTCTCAAAATTTTTCTCGCAGTTTCACATGCCCATCTTCAAACGACGATTCCCAAGCAACTAAAAGAGTCTAACTATCGCAATAACTTTCAGAATCTGCGAAATGTATTCTAGTTTCATAATAACATCACCGGGAATTTTGCACGGTGAAACTTTAGGCCCGGGGGGCGTTTTTACGCAGACTTTCGGCAGCCGTCCTGCGCTCTCAAAATTTTTCTCGCAGTTTCACATGCCCATCTTCAAACGACGATTCCCAAGCAACTAAAAGAGTCTAACTATCGCAATAAGTTTCAGAATCTGCGGAATATATTCTAGTTTCATAATAACCGCACCGGAAATTTTGCACGGTGAAACTTTGGGCCCGGGGGGCGTTTTTACGCGGACTTTCGGCTGCCGTCCTGCGCTCTCAAAATTTTTTTCGCTGTTTCACATGCCCATCTTCAAACGACGATTCCCAAGCAACTAAAAGAGTCTAACTATCGCAATAAGTTTCAGAATCTGCGGAATATATTCTAGTTTCATAATAACCGCACCGGAAATTTTGCACGGTGAAACTTTGGGCCCGGGGGGCGTTTTTACGCGGACTTTCGGCAGCCGTCCTGCGCTCTCAAAATTTTTCTCGCAGTTTCACATGCCCATCTTCAAACGACGATTCCCAAGCAACTAAAAGAGTCTAACTATCGCAATAACTTTCAGAATCTGCGAAATGTATTCTAGTTTCATAATAACATCACCGGGAATTTTGCACGGTGAAACTTTAGGCCCGGGGGGCGTTTTTACGCAGACTTTCGGCAGCCGTCCTGCGCTCTCAAAATTTTTCTCGCAGTTTCACATGCCCATCTTCAAACGACGATTCCCAAGCAACTAAAAGAGTCTAACTATCGCAATAAGTTTCAGAATCTGCGGAATATATTCTAGTTTCATAATAACCGCACCGGAAATTTTGCACGGTGAAACTTTGGGCCCGGGGGGCGTTTTTACGCGGACTTTCGGCAGCCGTCCTGCGCTCTCAAAATTTTTTTCGCAGTTTCACATGCCCATCTTCAAACGACGATTCCCAAGCAACTAAAAGATTCTAACTATCGCAATAAGTTTCAGAATCTGCGGAATATATTCTAGTTTCATAATAACCGCACCGGAAATTTTGCACGGTGAAACTTTGGGCCCGGGGGGCGTTTTTACGCGGACTTTCGGCAGCCGTCCTGCGCTCTCAAAATTTTTCTCGCAGTTTCACATGCCCATCTTCAAACGACGATTCCCAAGCAACTAAAAGAGTCTAACTATCGCAATAACTTTCAGAATCTGCGAAATGTATTCTAGTTTCATAATAACATCACCGGGAATTTTGCACGGTGAAACTTTAGGCCCGGGGGGCGTTTTTACGCAGACTTTCGGCAGCCGTCCTGCGCTCTCAAAATTTTTCTCGCAGTTTCACATGCCCATCTTCAAACGACGATTCCCAAGCAACTAAAAGAGTCTAACTATCGCAATAAGTTTCAGAATCTGCGGAATATATTCTAGTTTCATAATAACCGCACCGGAAATTTTGCACGGTGAAACTTTGGGCCCGGGGGGCGTTTTTACGCGGACTTTCGGCAGCCGTCCTGCGCTCTCAAAATTTTTTTCGCAGTTTCACATGCCCATCTTCAAACGACGATTCCCAAGCAACTAAAAGAGTCTAACTATCGCAATAAGTTTCAGAATCTGCGGAATATATTCTAGTTTCATAATAACCGCACCGGAAATTTTGCACGGTGAAACTTTGGGCCCGGGGGGCGTTTTTACGCGGACTTTCGGCAGCCGTCCTGCGCTCTCAAAATTTTTCTCGCAGTTTCACATGCCCATCTTCAAACGACGATTCCCAAGCAACTAAAAGAGTCTAACTATCGCAATAACTTTCAGAATCTGCGAAATGTATTCTAGTTTCATAATAACATCACCGGGAATTTTGCACGGTGAAACTTTAGGCCCGGGGGGCGTTTTTACGCAGACTTTCGGCAGCCGTCCTGCGCTCTCAAAATTTTTCTCGCAGTTTCACATGCCCATCTTCAAACGACGATTCCCAAGCAACTAAAAGAGTCTAACTATCGCAATAAGTTTCAGAATCTGCGGAATATATTCTAGTTTCATAATAACCGCACCGGAAATTTTGCACGGTGAAACTTTGGGCCCGGGGGGCGTTTTTACGCGGACTTTCGGCAGCCGTCCTGCGCTCTCAAAATTTTTTTCGCAGTTTCACATGCCCATCTTCAAACGACGATTCCCAAGCAACTAAAAGAGTCTAACTATCGCAATAAGTTTCAGAATCTGCGGAATATATTCTAGTTTCATAATAACCGCACCGGAAATTTTGCACGGTGAAACTTTGGGCCCGGGGGGCGTTTTTACGCGGACTTTCGGCAGCCGTCCTGCGCTCTCAAAATTTTTCTCGCAGTTTCACATGCCCATCTTCAAACGACGATTCCCAAGCAACTAAAAGAGTCTAACTATCGCAATAACTTTCAGAATCTGCGAAATGTATTCTAGTTTCATAATAACATCACCGGGAATTTTGCACGGTGAAACTTTAGGCCCGGGGGGCGTTTTTACGCAGACTTTCGGCAGCCGTCCTGCGCTCTCAAAATTTTTCTCGCAGTTTCACATGCCCATCTTCAAACGACGATTCCCAAGCAACTAAAAGAGTCTAACTATCGCAATAAGTTTCAGAATCTGCGGAATATATTCTAGTTTCATAATAACCGCACCGGAAATTTTGCACGGTGAAACTTTGGGCCCGGGGGGCGTTTTTACGCGGACTTTCGGCAGCCGTCCTGCGCTCTCAAAATTTTTTTCGCAGTTTCACATGCCCATCTTCAAACGACGATTCCCAAGCAACTAAAAGAGTCTAACTATCGCAATAAGTTTCAGAATCTGCGGAATATATTCTAGTTTCATAATGACCGCACCGGAAATTTTGCACGGTGAAACTTTGGGCCCGGGGGGCGTTTTTACGCGGACTTTAGGCAGCCGTCCTGCGCTCTCAAAATTTTTCTCGCAGTTTCACATGCCCATCTTCAAACGACGATTCCCAAGCAACTAAAAGAGTCTAACTATCGCAATAACTTTCAGAATCTGCGAAATGTATTCTAGTTTCATAATAACATCACCGGGAATTTTGCACGGTGAAACTTTAGGCCCGGGGGGCGTTTTTACGCAGACTTTCGGCAGCCGTCCTGCGCTCTCAAAATTTTTCTCGCAGTTTCACATGCCCATCTTCAAACGACGATTCCCAAGCAACTAAAAGAGTCTAACTATCGCAATAAGTTTCAGAATCTGCGGAATATATTCTAGTTTCATAATAACCGCACCGGAAATTTTGCACGGTGAAACTTTGGGCCCGGGGGGCGTTTTTACGCGGACTTTCGGCAGCCGTCCTGCGCTCTCAAAATTTTTTTCGCAGTTTCACATGCCCATCTTCAAACGACGATTCCCAAGCAACTAAAAGAGTCTAACTATCGCAATAAGTTTCAGAATCTGCGGAATATATTCTAGTTTCATAATAACCGCACCGGAAATTTTGCACGGTGAAACTTTGGGCCCGGGGGGCGTTTTTACGCGGACTTTCGGCAGCCGTCCTGCGCTCTCAAAATTTTTCTCGCAGTTTCACATGCCCATCTTCAAACGACGATTCCCAAGCAACTAAAAGAGTCTAACTATCGCAATAACTTTCAGAATCTGCGAAATGTATTCTAGTTTCATAATAACATCACCGGGAATTTTGCACGGTGAAACTTTAGGCCCGGGGGGCGTTTTTTACGCAGACTTTCGGCAGCCGTCCTGCGCTCTCAAAATTTTTCTCGCAGTTTCACATGCCCATCTTCAAACGACGATTCCCAAGCAACTAAAAGAGTCTAACTATCGCAATAAGTTTCAGAATCTGCGGAATATATTCTAGTTTCATAATAACCGCACCGGAAATTTTGCACGGTGAAACTTTGGGCCCGGGGGGCGTTTTTACGCGGACTTTCGGCAGCCGTCCTGCGCTCTCAAAATTTTTTTCGCAGTTTCACATGCCCATCTTCAAACGACGATTCCCAAGCAACTAAAAGAGTCTAACTATCGCAATAGTTTTCAGAATCTGCGGAATATATTCTAGTTTCATAATAACCGCACCGGAAATTTTGCACGGTGAAACTTTGGGCCCGGGGGGCGTTTTTACGCGGACTTTCGGCAGCCGTCCTGCGCTCTCAAAATTTTTCTCGCAGTTTCACATGCCCATCTTCAAACGACGATTCCCAAGCAACTAAAAGAGTCTAACTATCGCAATAACTTTCAGAATCTGCGAAATGTATTCTAGTTTCATAATAACATCACCGGGAATTTTGCACGGTGAAACTTTAGGCCCGGGGGGCGTTTTTACGCAGACTTTCGGCAGCCGTCCTGCGCTCTCAAAATTTTTCTCGCAGTTTCACATGCCCATCTTCAAACGACGATTCCCAAGCAACTAAAAGAGTCTAACTATCGCAATAAGTTTCAGAATCTGCGGAATATATTCTAGTTTCATAATAACCGCACCGGAAATTTTGCACGGTGAAACTTTGGGCCCGGGGGGCGTTTTTTACGCGGACTTTCGGCAGCCGTCCTGCGCTCTCAAAATTTTTCTCGCAGTTTCACATGCCCATCTTCAAACGACGATTCCCAAGCAACTAAAAGAGTCTAACTATCGCAATAACTTTCAGAATCTGCGAAATGTATTCTAGTTTCATAATAACATCACCGGGAATTTTGCACGGTGAAACTTTAGGCCCGGGGGGCGTTTTTACGCAGACTTTCGGCAGCCGTCCTGCGCTCTCAAAATTTTTCTCGCAGTTTCACATGCCCATCTTCAAACGACGATTCCCAAGCAACTAAAAGAGTCTAACTATCGCAATAAGTTTCAGAATCTGCGAAATGTATTCTAGTTTCATAATAACATCACCGGGAATTTTGCACGGTGAAACTTTAGGCCCGGGGGGCGTTTTTACGCAGACTTTCGGCAGCCGTCCTGCGCTCTCAAAATTTTTCTCGCAGTTTCACATGCCCATCTTCAAACGACGATTCCCAAGCAACTAAAAGAGTCTAACTATCGCAATAAGTTTCAGAATCTGCGGAATATATTCTAGTTTCATAATAACCGCACCGGAAATTTTGCACGGTGAAACTTTGGGCCCGGGGGGCGTTTTTACGCGGACTTTCGGCAGCCGTCCTGCGCTCTCAAAATTTTTCTCGCAGTTTCACATGCCCATCTTCAAACGACGATTCCCAAGCAACTAAAAGAGTCTAACTATCGCAATAACTTTCAGAATCTGCGAAATGTATTCTAGTTTCATAATAACATCACCGGGAATTTTGCACGGTGAAACTTTAGGCCCGGGGGGCGTTTTTACGCAGACTTTCGGCAGCCGTCCTGCGCTCTCAAAATTTTTCTCGCAGTTTCACATGCCCATCTTCAAACGACGATTCCCAAGCAACTAAAAGAGTCTAACTATCGCAATAAGTTTCAGAATCTGCGGAATATATTCTAGTTTCATAATAACCGCACCGGAAATTTTGCACGGTGAAACTTTGGGCCCGGGGGGCGTTTTTACGCGGACTTTCGGCAGCCGTCCTGCGCTCTCAAAATTTTTCTCGCAGTTTCACATGCCCATCTTCAAACGACGATTCCCAAGCAACTAAAAGAGTCTAACTATCGCAATAACTTTCAGAATCTGCGAAATGTATTCTAGTTTCATAATAACCGCACCGGAAATTTTGCACGGTGAAACTTTGGGCCCGGGGGGCGTTTTTACGCGGACTTTCGGCAGCCGTCCTGCGCTCTCAAAATTTTTTTCGCAGTTTCACATGCCCATCTTCAAACGACTATTCCCAAGCAACTAAAAGAGTCTAACTATCGCAATAAGTTTCAGAATCTGCGGAATATATTCTAGTTTCATAATAACCGCACCGGAAATTTTGCACGGTGAAACTTTGGGCCCGGGGGGCGTTTTTACGCGGACTTTCGGCAGCCGTCCTGCGCTCTCAAAATTTTTCTCGCAGTTTCACATGCCCATCTTCAAACGACGATTCCCAAGCAACTAAAAGAGTCTAACTATCGCAATAACTTTCAGAATCTGCGAAATGTATTCTAGTTTCATAATAACATCACCGGGAATTTTGCACGGTGAAACTTTAGGCCCGGGGGGCGTTTTTACGCAGACTTTCGGCAGCCGTCCTGCGCTCTCAAAATTTTTCTCGCAGTTTCACATGCCCATCTTCAAACGACGATTCCCAAGCAACTAAAAGAGTCTAACTATCGCAATAAGTTTCAGAATCTGCGGAATATATTCTAGTTTCATAATAACCGCACCGGAAATTTTGCACGGTGAAACTTTGGGCCCGGGGGGCGTTTTTACGTGGACTTTCGGCAGCCGTCCTGCGCTCTCAAAATTTTTTTCGCAGTTTCACATGCCCATCTTCAAACGACGATTCCCAAGCAACTAAAAGAGTCTAACTATCGCAATAAGTTTCAGAATCTGCGGAATATATTCTAGTTTCATAATAACCGCACCGGAAATTTTGCACGGTGAAACTTTGGGCCCGGGGGGCGTTTTTACGCGGACTTTCGGCAGCCGTCCTGCGCTCTCAAAATTTTTCTCGCAGTTTCACATGCCCATCTTCAAACGACGATTCCCAAGCAACTAAAAGAGTCTAACTATCGCAATAACTTTCAGAATCTGCGAAATGTATTCTAGTTTCATAATAACATCACCGGGAATTTTGCACGGTGAAACTTTAGGCCCGGGGGGCGTTTTTACGCAGACTTTCGGCAGCCGTCCTGCGCTCTCAAAATTTTTCTCGCAGTTTCACATGCCCATCTTCAAACGACGATTCCCAAGCAACTAAAAGAGTCTAACTATCGCAATAAGTTTCAGAATCTGCGGAATATATTCTAGTTTCATAATAACCGCACCGGAAATTTTGCACGGTGAAACTTTGGGCCCGGGGGGCGTTTTTACGCGGACTTTCGGCAGCCGTCCTGCGCTCTCAAAATTTTTTTCGCAGTTTCACATGCCCATCTTCAAACGACGATTCCCAAGCAACTAAAAGAGTCTAACTATCGCAATAAGTTTCAGAATCTGCGGAATATATTCTAGTTTCATAATAACCGCACCGGAAATTTTGCACGGTGAAACTTTGGGCCCGGGGGGCGTTTTTACGCGGACTTTCGGCAGCCGTCCTGCGCTCTCAAAATTTTTCTCGCAGTTTCACATGCCCATCTTCAAACGACGATTCCCAAGCAACTAAAAGAGTCTAACTATCGCAATAACTTTCAGAATCTGCGAAATGTATTCTAGTTTCATAATAACATCACCGGGAATTTTGCACGGTGAAACTTTCGGCCCGGGGGGCGTTTTTACGCAGACTTTCGGCAGCCGTCCTGCGCTCTCAAAATTTTTCTCGCAGTTTCACATGCCCATCTTCAAACGACGATTCCCAAGCAACTAAAAGAGTCTAACTATCGCAATAAGTTTCAGAATCTGCGGAATATATTCTAGTTTCATAATAACCGCACCGGAAATTTTGCACGGTGAAACTTTGGGCCCGGGGGGCGTTTTTACGCGGACTTTCGGCAGCCGTCCTGCGCTCTCAAAATTTTTTTCGCAGTTTCACATGCCCATCTTCAAACGACGATTCCCAAGCAACTAAAAGAGTCTAACTATCGCAATAAGTTTCAGAATCTGCGGAATATATTCTAGTTTCATAATAACCGCACCGGAAATTTTGCACGGTGAAACTTTGGGCCCGGGGGGCGTTTTTACGCGGACTTTCGGCAGCCGTCCTGCGCTCTCAAAATTTTTCTCGCAGTTTCACATGCCCATCTTCAAACGACGATTCCCAAGCAACTAAAAGAGTCTAACTATCGCAATAACTTTCAGAATCTGCGAAATGTATTCTAGTTTCATAATAACATCACCGGGAATTTTGCACGGTGAAACTTTAGGCCCGGGGGGCGTTTTTACGCAGACTTTCGGCAGCCGTCCTGCGCTCTCAAAATTTTTCTCGCAGTTTCACATGCATATCTTCAAACGACGATTCCCAAGCAACTAAAAGAGTCTAACTATCGCAATAAGTTTCAGAATCTGCGGAATATATTCTAGTTTCATAATAACCGCACCGGAAATTTTGCACGGTGAAACTTTGGGCCCGGGGGGCGTTTTTACGCGGACTTTCGGCAGCCGTCCTGCGCTCTCAAAATTTTTTTCGCAGTTTCACATGCCCATCTTCAAACGACGATTCCCAAGCAACTAAAAGAGTCTAACTATCGCAATAAGTTTCAGAATCTGCGGAATATATTCTAGTTTCATAATATCGTACCGGAAATTTTGCACGGTGAAACTTTGGGCCCGGGGGGCGTTTTTACGCGGACTTTCGGCAGCCGTCCTGCGCTCTCAAAATTTTTCTCGCAGTTTCACATGCCCATCTTCAAACGACGATTCCCAAGCAACTAAAAGAGTCTAACTATCGCAATAACTTTCAGAATCTGCGAAATGTATTCTAGTTTCATAATAACATCACCGGGAATTTTGCACGGTGAAACTTTAGGCCCGGGGGGCGTTTTTACGCAGACTTTCGGCAGCCGTCCTGCGCTCTCAAAATTTTTCTCGCAGTTTCACATGCCCATCTTCAAACGACGATTCCCAAGCAACTAAAAGAGTCTAACTATCGCAATAAGTTTCAGAATCTGCGGAATATATTCTAGTTTCATAATAACCGCACCGGAAATTTTGCACGGTGAAACTTTGGGCCCGGGGGGCGTTTTTACGCGGACTTTCGGCAGCCGTCCAGCGCTCTCAAAATTTTTTTCGCAGTTTCACATGCCCATCTTCAAACGACGATTCCCAAGCAACTAAAAGAGTCTAACTATCGCAATAAGTTTCAGAATCTGCGGAATATATTCTAGTTTCATAATAACCGCACCGGAAATTTTGAACGGTGAAACTTTGGGCCCGGGGGGCGTTTTTACGCGGACTTTCGGCAGCCGTCCTGCGCTCTCAAAATTTTTCTCGCAGTTTCACATGCCCATCTTCAAACGACGATTCCCAAGCAACTAAAAGAGTCTAACTATCGCAATAACTTTCAGAATCTGCGAAATGTATTCTAGTTTCATAATAACATCACCGGGAATTTTGCACTGTGAAACTTTAGGCCCGGGGGGCGTTTTTACGCAGACTTTCGGCAGCCGTCCTGCGCTCTCAAAATTTTTCTCGCAGTTTCACATGCCCATCTTCAAACGACGATTCCCAAGCAACTAAAAGAGTCTAACTATCGCAATAAGTTTCAGAATCTGCGGAATATATTCTAGTTTCATAATAACCGCACCGGAAATTTTGCACGGTGAAACTTTGGGCCCGGGGGGCGTTTTTACGCGGACTTTCGGCAGCCGTCCTGCGCTCTCAAAATTTTTTTCGCAGTTTCACATGCCCATCTTCAAACGACGATTCCCAAGCAACTAAAAGAGTCTAACTATCGCAATAAGTTTCAGAATCTGCGGAATATATTCTAGTTTCATAATAACCGCACCGGAAATTTTGCACGGTGAAACTTTGGGCCCGGGGGGCGTTTTTACGCGGACTTTCGGCAGCCGTCCTGCGCTCTCAAAATTTTTCTCGCAGTTTCACATGCCCATCTTCAAACGACGATTCCCAAGCAACTAAAAGAGTCTAACTATCGCAATAACTTTCAGAATCTGCGAAATGTATTCTAGTTTCATAATAACATCACCGGGAATTTTGCACGGTGAAACTTTAGGCCCGGGGGGCGTTTTTACGCAGACTTTCGGCAGCCGTCCTGCGCTCTCAAAATTTTTCTCGCAGTTTCACATGCCCATCTTCAAACGACGATTCCCAAGCAACTAAAAGAGTCTAACTATCGCAATAAGTTTCAGAATCTGCGGAATATATTCTAGTTTCATAATAACCGCACCGGAAATTTTGCACGGTGAAACTTTGGGCCCGGGGGGCGTTTTTACGCGGACTTTCGGCAGCCGTCCTGCGCTCTCAAAATTTTTCTCGCAGTTTCACATGCCCATCTTCAAACGACGATTCCCAAGCAACTAAAAGAGTCTAACTATCGCAATAACTTTCAGAATCTGCGAAATGTATTCTAGTTTCATAATAACATCACCGGGAATTTTGCACGGTGAAACTTTAGGCCCGGGGGGCGTTTTTACGCAGACTTTCGGCAGCCGTCCTGCGCTCTCAAAATTTTTCTCGCAGTTTCACATGCCCATCTTCAAACGACGATTCCCAAGCAACTAAAAGAGTCTAACTATCGCAATAAGTTTCAGAATCTGCGGAATATATTCTAGTTTCATAATAACCGCACCGGAAATTTTGCACGGTGAAACTTTGGGCACGGGGGGCGTTTTTACGCGGACTTTCGGCAGCCGTCCTGCGCTCTCAAAATTTTTTTCGCAGTTTCACATGCCCATCTTCAAACGACGATTCCCAAGCAACTAAAAGAGTCTAACTATCGCAATAAGTTTCAGAATCTGCGGAATATATTCTAGTTTCATAATAACCGCACCGGAAATTTTGCACGGTGAAACTTTGGGCCCGGGGGGCGTTTTTACGCGGACTTTCGGCAGCCGTCCTGCGCTCTCAAAATTTTTCTCGCAGTTTCACATGCCCATCTTCAAACGACGATTCCCAAGCAACTAAAAGAGTCTAACTATCGCAATAACTTTCAGAATCTGCGAAATGTATTCTAGTTTCATAATAACATCACCGGGAATTTTGCACGGTGAAACTTTAGGCCCGGGGGGCGTTTTTACGCAGACTTTCGGCAGCCGTCCTGCGCTCTCAAAATTTTTCTCGCAGTTTCACATGCCCATCTTCAAACGACGATTCCCAAGCAACTAAAAGAGTCTAACTATCGCAATAAGTTTCAGAATCTGCGGAATATATTCTAGTTTCATAATAACCGCACCGGAAATTTTGCACGGTGAAACTTTGGGCCCGGGGGGCGTTTTTACGCGGACTTTCGGCAGCCGTCCTGCGCTCTCAAAATTTTTTTCGCAGTTTCACATGCCCATCTTCAAACGACGATTCCCAAGCAACTAAAAGAGTCTAACTATCGCAATAAGTTTCAGAATCTGCGGAATATATTCTAGTTTCATAATAACCGCACCGGAAATTTTGAACGGTGAAACTTTGGGCCCGGGGGGCGTTTTTACGCGGACTTTCGGCAGCCGTCCTGCGCTCTCAAAATTTTTCTCGCAGTTTCACATGCCCATCTTCAAACGACGATTCCCAAGCAACTAAAAGAGTCTAACTATCGCAATAACTTTCAGAATCTGCGAAATGTATTCTAGTTTCATAATAACATCACCGGGAATTTTGCACGGTGAAACTTTAGGCCCGGGGGGCGTTTTTACGCAGACTTTCGGCAGCCGTCCTGCGCTCTCAAAATTTTTCTCGCAGTTTCACATGCCCATCTTCAAACGACGATTCCCAAGCAACTAAAAGAGTCTAACTATCGCAATAAGTTTCAGAATCTGCGGAATATATTCTAGTTTCATAATAACCGCACCGGAAATTTTGCACGGTGAAACTTTGGGCCCGGGGGGCGTTTTTACGCGGACTTTCGGCAGCCGTCCTGCGCTCTCAAAATTTTTTTCGCAGTTTCACATGCCCATCTTCAAACGACGATTCCCAAGCAACTAAAAGAGTCTAACTATCGCAATAAGTTTCAGAATCTGCGGAATATATTCTAGTTTCATAATAACCGCACCGGAAATTTTGCACGGTGAAACTTTGGGCCCGGGGGGCGTTTTTACGCGGACTTTCGGCAGCCGTCCTGCGCTCTCAAAATTTTTCTCGCAGTTTCACATGCCCATCTTCAAACGACGATTCCCAAGCAACTAAAAGAGTCTAACTATCGCAATAACTTTCAGAATCTGCGAAATGTATTCTAGTTTCATAATAACATCACCGGGAATTTTGCACGGTGAAACTTTAGGCCCGGGGGGCGTTTTTACGCAGACTTTCGGCAGCCGTCCTGCGCTCTCAAAATTTTTCTCGCAGTTTCACATGCCCATCTTCAAACGACGATTCCCAAGCAACTAAAAGAGTCTAACTATCGCAATAAGTTTCAGAATCTGCGGAATATATTCTAGTTTCATAATAACCGCACCGGAAATTTTGCACGGTGAAACTTTGGGCCCGGGGGGCGTTTTTACGCGGACTTTCGGCAGCCGTCCTGCGCTCTCAAAATTTTTTTCGCAGTTTCACATGCCCATCTTCAAACGACGATTCCCAAGCAACTAAAAGAGTCTAACTATCGCAATAAGTTTCAGAATCTGCGGAATATATTCTAGTTTCATAATAACCGCACCGGAAATTTTGCACGGTGAAACTTTGGGCCCGGGGGGCGTTTTTACGCGGACTTTCGGCAGCCGTCCTGCGCTCTCAAAATTTTTCTCGCAGTTTCACATGCCCATCTTCAAACGACGATTCCCAAGCAACTAAAAGAGTCTAACTATCGCAATAACTTTCAGAATCTGCGAAATGTATTCTAGTTTCATAATAACATCACCGGGAATTTTGCACGGTGAAACTTTAGGCCCGGGGGGCGTTTTTACGCAGACTTTCGGCAGCCGTCCTGCGCTCTCAAAATTTTTCTCGCAGTTTCACATGCCCATCTTCAAACGACGATTCCCAAGCAACTAAAAGAGTCTAACTATCGCAATAAGTTTCAGAATCTGCGGAATATATTCTAGTTTCATAATAACCGCACCGGAAATTTTGCACGGTGAAACTTTGGGCCCGGGGGGCGTTTTTACGCGGCCTTTCGGCAGCCGTCCTGCGCTCTCAAAATTTTTTTCGCAGTTTCACATGCCCATCTTCAAACGACGATTCCCAAGCAACTAAAAGAGTCTAACTATCGCAATAAGTTTCAGAATCTGCGGAATATATTCTAGTTTCATAATAACCGCACCGGAAATTTTGCACGGTGAAACTTTGGGCCCGGGGGGCGTTTTTACGCGGACTTTCGGCAGCCGTCCTGCGCTCTCAAAATTTTTTTCGCAGTTTCACATGCCCATCTTCAAACGACGATTCCCAAGCAACTAAAAGAGTCTAACTATCGCAATAAGTTTCAGAATCTGCGGAATATATTCTAGTTTCATAATAACCGCACCGGAAATTTTGCACGGTGAAACTTTGGGCCCGGGGGGCGTTTTTACGCGGACTTTCGGCAGCCGTCCTGCGCTCTCAAAATTTTTCTCGCAGTTTCACATGCCCATCTTCAAACGACGATTCCCAAGCAACTAAAAGAGTCTAACTATCGCAATAACTTTCAGAATCTGCGAAATGTATTCTAGTTTCATAATAACATCACCGGGAATTTTGCACGGTGAAACTTTAGGCCCGGGGGGCGTTTTTACGCAGACTTTCGGCAGCCGTCCTGCGCTCTCAAAATTTTTCTCGCAGTTTCACATGCCCATCTTCAAACGACGATTCCCAAGCAACTAAAAGAGTCTAACTATCGCAATAAGTTTCAGAATCTGCGGAATATATTCTAGTTTCATAATAACCGCACCGGAAATTTTGCACGGTGAAACTTTGGGCCCGGGGGGCGTTTTTACGCGGACTTTCGGCAGCCGTCCTGCGCTCTCAAAATTTTTTTCGCAGTTTCACATGCCCATCTTCAAACGACGATTCCCAAGCAACTAAAAGAGTCTAACTATCGCAATAAGTTTCAGAATCTGCGGAATATATTCTAGTTTCATAATAACCGCACCGGAAATTTTGCACGGTGAAACTTTGGGCCCGGGGGGCGTTTTTACGCGGACTTTCGGCAGCCGTCCTGCGCTCTCAAAATTTTTCTCGCAGTTTCACATGCCCATCTTCAAACGACGATTCCCAAGCAACTAAAAGAGTCTAACTAACGCAATAACTTTCAGAATCTGCGAAATGTATTCTAGTTTCATAATAACATCACCGGGAATTTTGCACGGTGAAACTTTAGGCCCGGGGGGCGTTTTTACGCAGACTTTCGGCAGCCGTCCTGCGCTCTCAAAATTTTTCTCGCAGTTTCACATGCCCATCTTCAAACGACGATTCCCAAGCAACTAAAAGAGTCTAACTATCGCAATAAGTTTCAGAATCTGCGGAATATATTCTAGTTTCATAATAACCGCACCGGAAATTTTGCACGGTGAAACTTTGGGCCCGGGGGGCGTTTTTACGCGGACTTTCGGCAGCCGTCCTGCGCTCTCAAAATTTTTTTCGCAGTTTCACATGCCCATCTTCAAACGACGATTCCCAAGCAACTAAAAGAGTCTAACTATCGCAATAACTTTCAGAATCTGCGAAATGTATTCTAGTTTCATAATAACATCACCGGGAATTTTGCACGGTGAAACTTTAGGCCCGGGGGGCGTTTTTACGCAGACTTTCGGCAGCCGTCCTGCGCTCTCAAAATTTTTCTCGCAGTTTAACATGCCCATCTTCAAACGACGATTCCCAAGCAACTAAAAGAGTCTAACTATCGCAATAAGTTTCAGAATCTGCGGAATATATTCTAGTTTCATAATAACCGCACCGGAAATTTTGCACGGTGAAACTTTGGGCCCGGGGGGCGTTTTTACGCGGACTTTCGGCAGCCGTCCTGCGCTCTCAAAATTTTTCTCGCAGTTTCACATGCCCATCTTCAAACGACGATTCCCAAGCAACTAAAAGAGTCTAACTATCGCAATAACTTTCAGAATCTGCGAAATGTATTCTAGTTTCATAATAACATCACCGGGAATTTTGCACGGTGAAACTTTAGGCCCGGGGGGCGTTTTTACGCAGACTTTCGGCAGCCGTCCTGCGCTCTCAAAATTTTTCTCGCAGTTTCACATGCCCATCTTCAAACGACGATTCCCAAGCAACTAAAAGAGTCTAACTATCGCAATAAGTTTCAGAATCTGCGGAATATATTCTAGTTTCATAATAACCGCACCGGAAATTTTGCACGGTGAAACTTTGGGCCCGGGGGGCGTTTTTACGCGGCCTTTCGGCAGCCGTCCTGCGCTCTCAAAATTTTTTTCGCAGTTTCACATGCCCATCTTCAAACGACGATTCCCAAGCAACTAAAAGAGTCTAACTATCGCAATAAGTTTCAGAATCTGCGGAATATATTCTAGTTTCATAATAACCGCACCGGAAATTTTGCACGGTGAAACTTTGGGCCCGGGGGGCGTTTTTACGCGGACTTTCGGCAGCCGTCCTGCGCTCTCAAAATTTTTCTCGCAGTTTCACATGCCCATCTTCAAACGACGATTCCCAAGCAACTAAAAGAGTCTAACTATCGCAATAACTTTCAGAATCTGCGAAATGTATTCTAGTTTCATAATAACATCACCGGGAATTTTGCACGGTGAAACTTTAGGCCCGGGGGGCGTTTTTACGCAGACTTTCGGCAGCCGTCCTGCGCTCTCAAAATTTTTCTCGCAGTTTCACATGCCCATCTTCAAACGACGATTCCCAAGCAACTAAAAGAGTCTAACTATCGCAATAAGTTTCAGAATCTGCGGAATATATTCTAGTTTCATAATAACCGCACCGGAAATTTTGCACGGTGAAACTTTGGGCCCGGGGGGCGTTTTTACGCGGACTTTCGGCAGCCGTCCTGCGCTCTCAAAATTTTTTTCGCAGTTTCACATGCCCATCTTCAAACGACGATTCCCAAGCAACTAAAAGAGTCTAACTATCGCAATAAGTTTCAGAATCTGCGGAATATATTCTAGTTTCATAATAACCGCACCGGAAATTTTGCACGGTGAAACTTTGGGCCCGGGGGGCGTTTTTACGCGGACTTTCGGCAGCCGTCCTGCGCTCTCAAAATTTTTCTCGCAGTTTCACATGCCCATCTTCAAACGACGATTCCCAAGCAACTAAAAGAGTCTAACTATCGCAATAAGTTTCAGAATCTGCGGAATATATTCTAGTTTCATAATAACATCACCGGGAATTTTGCACGGTGAAACTTTGGGCCCGGGGGGCGTTTTTACGCGGACTTTCGGCAGCCGTCCTGCGCTCTCAAAATTTTTCTCGCAGTTTCACATGCCCATCTTCAAACGACGATTCCCAAGCAACTAAAAGGGTCTAACTATCGCAATAAGTTTCAGAATCTGCGGAATATATTCTAGTTTCATAATAACCGCACCGGAAATTTTGCACGGTGAAACTTTGGGCCCGGGGGGCGTTTTTACGCGGACTTTCGGCAGCCGTCCTGCGCTCTCAAAATTTTTTTCGCAGTTTCACATGCCCATCTTCAAACGACGATTCCCAAGCAACTAAAAGAGTCTAACTATCGCAATAAGTTTCAGAATCTGCGGAATATATTCTAGTTTCATAATAACCGCACCGGAAATTTTGCACGGTGAAACTTTGGGCCCGGGGGGCGTTTTTACGCGGACTTTCGGCAGCCGTCCTGCGCTCTCAAAATTTTTCTCGCAGTTTCACATGCCCATCTTCAAACGACGATTCCCAAGCAACTAAAAGAGTCTAACTATCGCAATAACTTTCAGAATCTGCGAAATGTATTCTAGTTTCATAATAACATCACCGGGAATTTTGCACGGTGAAACTTTAGGCCCGGGGGGCGTTTTTACGCAGACTTTCGGCAGCCGTCCTGCGCTCTCAAAATTTTTCTCGCAGTTTCACATGCCCATCTTCAAACGACGATTCCCAAGCAACTAAAAGAGTCTAACTATTGCAATAAGTTTCAGAATCTGCGGAATATATTCTAGTTTCATAATAACCGCACCGGAAATTTTGCACGGTGAAACTTTGGGCCCGGGGGGCGTTTTTACGCGGACTTTCGGCAGCCGTCCTGCGCTCTCAAAATTTTTCTCGCAGTTTCACATGCCCATCTTCAAACGACGATTCCCAAGCAACTAAAAGAGTCTAACTATCGCAATAAGTTTCAGAATCTGCGGAATATATTCTAGTTTCATAATAACCGCACCGGAAATTTTGCACGGTGAAACTTTGGGCCCGGGGGGCGTTTTTACGCGGACTTTCGGCAGCCGTCATGCGCTCTCAAAATTTTTCTCGCAGTTTCACATGCCCACCTTCAAACGACGATTCCCAAGCAACTAAAATAGTCTAACTATCGCAATAACTTTCAGAATCTGCGGAATGTATTCTAGTTTCATAATAACATCACCGGGAATTTTGCACGGTGAAACTTTAGGCCCGGGGGGCGTTTTTACGCAGACTTTCGGCAGCCGTCCTGCGCTCTCAAAATTTTTCTCGCAGTTTCACATGCCCATCTTCAAACGACGATTCCCAAGCAAGTAAAAGAGTCTAACTATCGCAATAAGTTTCAGAATCTGCGGAATATATTCTAGTTTCATAATAACCGCACCGGAAATTTTGCACGGTGAAACTTTGGGCCCGGGGGGCGTTTTTACGCGGACTTTCGGCAGCCGTCCTGCGCTCTCAAAATTTTTTTCGCAGTTTCACATGCCCATCTTCAAACGACGATTCCCAAGCAACTAAAAGAGTCTAACTATCGCAATAAGTTTCAGAATCTGCGGAATATATTCTAGTTTCATAATAACCGCACCGGAAATTTTGCACGGTGAAACTTTGGGCCCGGGGGGCGTTTTTACGCGGACTTTCGGCAGCCGTCCTGCGCTCTCAAAATTTTTCTCGCAGTTTCACATGCCCATCTTCAAACGACGATTCCCAAGCAACTAAAAGAGTCTAACTATCGCAATAACTTTCAGAATCTGCGAAATGTATTCTAGTTTCATAATAACATCACCGGGAATTTTGCACGGTGAAACTTTAGGCCCGGGGGGCGTTTTTACGCAGACTTTCGGCAGCCGTCCTGCGCTCTCAAAATTTTTCTCGCAGTTTCACATGCCCATCTTCAAACGACGATTCCCAAGCAACTAAAAGAGTCTAACTATCGCAATAAGTTTCAGAATCTGCGGAATATATTCTAGTTTCATAATAACCGCACCGGAAATTTTGCACGGTGAAACTTTGGGCCCGGGGGGCGTTTTTACGCGGACTTTCGGCAGCCGTCCTGCGCTCTCAAAATTTTTTTCGCAGTTTCACATGCCCATCTTCAAACGACGATTCCCAAGCAACTAAAAGAGTCTAACTATCGCAATAAGTTTCAGAATCTGCGGAATATATTCTAGTTTCATAATAACCGCACCGGAAATTTTGCACGGTGAAACTTTGGGCCCGGGGGGCGTTTTTACGCGGACTTTCGGCAGCCGTCCTGCGCTCTCAAAATTTTTCTCGCAGTTTCACATGCCCATCTTCAAACGACGATTCCCAAGCAACTAAAAGAGTCTAACTATCGCAATAACTTTCAGAATCTGCGAAATGTATTCTAGTTTCATAATAACATCACCGGGAATTTTGCACGGTGAAACTTTAGGCCCGGGGGGCGTTTTTACGCAGACTTTCGGCAGCCGTCCTGCGCTCTCAAAATTTTTCTCGCAGTTTCACATGCCCATCTTCAAACGACGATTCCCAAGCAACTAAAAGAGTCTAACTATCGCAATAAGTTTCAGAATCTGCGGAATATATTCTAGTTTCATAATAACCGCACCGGAAATTTTGCACGGTGAAACTTTGGGCCCGGGGGGCGTTTTTACGCGGACTTTCGGCAGCCGTCCTGCGCTCTCAAAATTTTTTTCGCAGTTTCACATGCCCATCTTCAAACGACGATTCCCAAGCAACTAAAAGAGTCTAACTATCGCAATAAGTTTCAGAATCTGCGGAATATATTCTAGTTTCATAATAACCGCACCGGAAATTTTGCACGGTGAAACTTTGGGCCCGGGGGGCGTTTTTACGCGGACTTTCGGCAGCCGTCCTGCGCTCTCAAAATTTTTCTCGCAGTTTCACATGCCCATCTTCAAACGACGATTCCCAAGCAACTAAAAGAGTCTAACTATCGCAATAACTTTCAGAATCTGCGAAATGTATTCTAGTTTCATAATAACATCACCGGGAATTTTGCACGGTGAAACTTTAGGCCCGGGGGGCGTTTTTACGCAGACTTTCGGCAGCCGTCCTGCGCTCTCAAAATTTTTCTCGCAGTTTCACATGCCCATCTTCAAACGACGATTCCCAAGCAACTAAAAGAGTCTAACTATCGCAATAAGTTTCAGAATCTGCGGAATATATTCTAGTTTCATAATAACCGCACCGGAAATTTTGCACGGTGAAACTTTGGGCCCGGGGGGCGTTTTTACGCGGACTTTCGGCAGCCGTCCTGCGCTCTCAAAATTTTTTTCGCAGTTTCACATGCCCATCTTCAAACGACGATTCCCAAGCAACTAAAAGAGTCTAACTATCGCAATAAGTTTCAGAATCTGCGGAATATATTCTAGTTTCATAATAACCGCACCGGAAATTTTGCACGGTGAAACTTTGGGCCCGGGGGGCGTTTTTACGCGGACTTTCGGCAGCCGTCCTGCGCTCTCAAAATTTTTCTCGCAGTTTCACATGCCCATCTTCAAACGACGATTCCCAAGCAACTAAAAGAGTCTAACTATCGCAATAAGTTTCAGAATCTGCGGAATATATTCTAGTTTCATAATAACATCACCGGGAATTTTGCACGGTGAAACTTTGGGCCCGGGGGGCGTTTTTACGCGGACTTTCGGCAGCCGTCCTGCGCTCTCAAAATTTTTCTCGCAGTTTCACATGCCCATCTTCAAACGACGATTCCCAAGCAACTAAAAGGGTCTAACTATCGCAATAAGTTTCAGAATCTGCGGAATATATTCTAGTTTCATAATAACCGCACCGGAAATTTTGCACGGTGAAACTTTGGGCCCGGGGGGCGTTTTTACGCGGACTTTCGGCAGCCGTCCTGCGCTCTCAAAATTTTTTTCGCAGTTTCACATGCCCATCTTCAAACGACGATTCCCAAGCAACTAAAAGAGTCTAACTATCGCAATAAGTTTCAGAATCTGCGGAATATATTCTAGTTTCATAATAACCGCACCGGAAATTTTGCACGGTGAAACTTTGGGCCCGGGGGGCGTTTTTACGCGGACTTTCGGCAGCCGTCCTGCGCTCTCAAAATTTTTCTCGCAGTTTCACATGCCCATCTTCAAACGACGATTCCCAAGCAACTAAAAGAGTCTAACTATCGCAATAACTTTCAGAATCTGCGAAATGTATTCTAGTTTCATAATAACATCACCGGGAATTTTGCACGGTGAAACTTTAGGCCCGGGGGGCGTTTTTACGCAGACTTTCGGCAGCCGTCCTGCGCTCTCAAAATTTTTCTCGCAGTTTCACATGCCCATCTTCAAACGACGATTCCCAAGCAACTAAAAGAGTCTAACTATTGCAATAAGTTTCAGAATCTGCGGAATATATTCTAGTTTCATAATAACCGCACCGGAAATTTTGCACGGTGAAACTTTGGGCCCGGGGGGCGTTTTTACGCGGACTTTCGGCAGCCGTCCTGCGCTCTCAAAATTTTTCTCGCAGTTTCACATGCCCATCTTCAAACGACGATTCCCAAGCAACTAAAAGAGTCTAACTATCGCAATAAGTTTCAGAATCTGCGGAATATATTCTAGTTTCATAATAACCGCACCGGAAATTTTGCACGGTGAAACTTTGGGCCCGGGGGGCGTTTTTACGCGGACTTTCGGCAGCCGTCATGCGCTCTCAAAATTTTTCTCGCAGTTTCACATGCCCACCTTCAAACGACGATTCCCAAGCAACTAAAATAGTCTAACTATCGCAATAACTTTCAGAATCTGCGGAATGTATTCTAGTTTCATAATAACATCACCGGGAATTTTGCACGGTGAAACTTTAGGCCCGGGGGGCGTTTTTACGCAGACTTTCGGCAGCCGTCCTGCGCTCTCAAAATTTTTCTCGCAGTTTCACATGCCCATCTTCAAACGACGATTCCCAAGCAAGTAAAAGAGTCTAACTATCGCAATAAGTTTCAGAATCTGCGGAATATATTCTAGTTTCATAATAACCGCACCGGAAATTTTGCACGGTGAAACTTTGGGCCCGGGGGGCGTTTTTACGCGGACTTTCGGCAGCCGTCCTGCGCTCTCAAAATTTTTTTCGCAGTTTCACATGCCCATCTTCAAACGACGATTCCCAAGCAACTAAAAGAGTCTAACTATCGCAATAAGTTTCAGAATCTGCGGAATATATTCTAGTTTCATAATAACCGCACCGGAAATTTTGCACGGTGAAACTTTGGGCCCGGGGGGCGTTTTTACGCGGACTTTCGGCAGCCGTCCTGCGCTCTCAAAATTTTTCTCGCAGTTTCACATGCCCATCTTCAAACGACGATTCCCAAGCAACTAAAAGAGTCTAACTATCGCAATAACTTTCAGAATCTGCGAAATGTATTCTAGTTTCATAATAACATCACCGGGAATTTTGCACGGTGAAACTTTAGGCCCGGGGGGCGTTTTTACGCAGACTTTCGGCAGCCGTCCTGCGCTCTCAAAATTTTTCTCGCAGTTTCACATGCCCATCTTCAAACGACGATTCCCAAGCAACTAAAAGAGTCTAACTATCGCAATAAGTTTCAGAATCTGCGGAATATATTCTAGTTTCATAATAACCGCACCGGAAATTTTGCACGGTGAAACTTTGGGCCCGGGGGGCGTTTTTACGCGGACTTTCGGCAGCCGTCCTGCGCTCTCAAAATTTTTTTCGCAGTTTCACATGCCCATCTTCAAACGACGATTCCCAAGCAACTAAAAGAGTCTAACTATCGCAATAAGTTTCAGAATCTGCGGAATATATTCTAGTTTCATAATAACCGCACCGGAAATTTTGCACGGTGAAACTTTGGGCCCGGGGGGCGTTTTTACGCGGACTTTCGGCAGCCGTCCTGCGCTCTTAAAATTTTTCTCGCAGTTTCACATGCCCATCTTCAAACGACGATTCCCAAGCAACTAAAAGAGTCTAACTATCGCAATAACTTTCAGAATCTGCGAAATGTATTCTAGTTTCATAATAACATCACCGGGAATTTTGCACGGTGAAACTTTAGGCCCGGGGGGCGTTTTTACGCAGACTTTCGGCAGCCGTCCTGCGCTCTCAAAATTTTTCTCGCAGTTTCACATGCCCATCTTCAAACGACGATTCCCAAGCAACTAAAAGAGTCTAACTATCGCAATAAGTTTCAGAATCTGCGGAATATATTCTAGTTTCATAATAACCGCACCGGAAATTTTGCACGGTGAAACTTTGGGCCCGGGGGGCGTTTTTACGCGGACTTTCGGCAGCCGTCCTGCGCTCTCAAAATTTTTTTCGCAGTTTCACATGCCCATCTTCAAACGACGATTCCCAAGCAACTAAAAGAGTCTAACTATCGCAATAAGTTTCAGAATCTGCGGAATATATTCTAGTTTCATAATAACCGCACCGGAAATTTTGCACGGTGAAACTTTGGGCCCGGGGGGCGTTTTTACGCGGACTTTCGGCAGCCGTCCTGCGCTCTCAAAATTTTTTTCGCAGTTTCACATGCCCATCTTCAAACGACGATTCCCAAGCAACTAAAAGAGTCTAACTATCGCAATAAGTTTCAGAATCTGCGGAATATATTCTAGTTTCATAATAACCGCACCGGAAATTTTGCACGGTGAAACTTTGGGCCCGGGGGGCGTTTTTACGCGGACTTTCGGCAGCCATCCTGCGCTCTCAAAATTTTTCTCGCAGTTTCACATGCCCATCTTCAAACGACGATTCCCAAGCAACTAAAAGAGTCTAACTATCGCAATAACTTTCAGAATCTGCGAAATGTATTCTAGTTTCATAATAACATCACCGGGAATTTTGCACGGTGAAACTTTAGGCCCGGGGGGCGTTTTTACGCAGACTTTCGGCAGCCGTCCTGCGCTCTCAAAATTTTTCTCGCAGTTTCACATGCCCATCTTCAAACGACGATTCCCAAGCAACTAAAAGAGTCTAACTATCGCAATAAGTTTCAGAATCTGCGGAATATATTCTAGTTTCATAATAACCGCACCGGAAATTTTGCACGGTGAAACTTTGGGCCCGGGGGGCGTTTTTACGCGGACTTTCGGCAGCCGTCCTGCGCTCTCAAAATTTTTTTCGCAGTTTCACATGCCCATCTTCAAACGACGATTCCCAAGCAACTAAAAGAGTCTAACTATCGCAATAAGTTTCAGAATCTGCGGAATATATTCTAGTTTCATAATAACCGCACCGGAAATTTTGCACGGTGAAACTTTGGGCCCGGGGGGCGTTTTTACGCGGACTTTCGGCAGCCGTCCTGCGCTCTCAAAATTTTTCTCGCAGTTTCACATGCCCATCTTCAAACGACGATTCCCAAGCAACTAAAAGAGTCTAACTATCGCAATAACTTTCAGAATCTGCGGAATATATTCTAGTTTCATAATAACCGCACCGGAAATTTTGCACGGTGAAACTTTGGGCCCGGGGGGCGTTTTTACGCGGACTTTCGGCAGCCGTCCTGCGCTCTCAAAATTTTTTTCGCAGTTTCACATGCCCATCTTCAAACGACGATTCCCAAGCAACTAAAAGAGTCTAACTATCGCAATAAGTTTCAGAATCTGCGGAATATATTCTAGTTTCATAATAACCGCACCGGAAATTTTGCACGGTGAAACTTTGGGCCCGGGGGGCGTTTTTACGCGGACTTTCGGCAGCCGTCCTGCGCTCTCAAAATTTTTCTCGCAGTTTCACATGCCCATCTTCAAACGACGATTCCCAAGCAACTAAAAGAGTCTAACTATCGCAATAACTTTCAGAATCTGCGAAATGTATTCTAGTTTCATAATAACATCACCGGGAATTTTGCACTGTGAAACTTTAGGCCCGGGGGGCGTTTTTACGCAGACTTTCGGCAGCCGTCCTGCGCTCTCAAAATTTTTCTCGCAGTTTCACATGCCCATCTTCAAACGACGATTCCCAAGCAACTAAAAGAGTCTAACTATCGCAATAAGTTTCAGAATCTGCGGAATATATTCTAGTTTCATAATAACCGCACCGGAAATTTTGCACGGTGAAACTTTGGGCCCGGGGGGCGTTTTTACGCGGACTTTCGGCAGCCGTCCTGCGCTCTCAAAATTTTTTTCGCAGTTTCACATGCCCATCTTCAAACGACGATTCCCAAGCAACTAAAAGAGTCTAACTATCGCAATAAGTTTCAGAATCTGCGGAATATATTCTAGTTTCATAATAACCGCACCGGAAATTTTGCACGGTGAAACTTTGGGCCCGGGGGGCGTTTTTACGCGGACTTTCGGCAGCCGTCCTGCGCTCTCAAAATTTTTCTCGCAGTTTCACATGCCCATCTTCAAACGACGATTCCCAAGCAACTAAAAGAGTCTAACTATCGCAATAACTTTCAGAATCTGCGAAATGTATTCTAGTTTCATAATAACATCACCGGGAATTTTGCACGGTGAAACTTTAGGCCCGGGGGGCGTTTTTACGCAGACTTTCGGCAGCCGTCCTGCGCTCTCAAAATTTTTCTCGCAGTTTCACATGCCCATCTTCAAACGACGATTCCCAAGCAACTAAAAGAGTCTAACTATCGCAATAAGTTTCAGAATCTGCGGAATATATTCTAGTTTCATAATAACCGCACCGGAAATTTTGCACGGTGAAACTTTGGGCCCGGGGGGCTTTTTTACGCGGACTTTCGGCAGCCGTCCTGCGCTCTCAAAATTTTTTTCGCAGTTTCACATGCCCATCTTCAAACGACGATTCCCAAGCAACTAAAAGAGTCTAACTATCGCAATAAGTTTCAGAATCTGCGGAATATATTCTAGTTTCATAATAACCGCACCGGAAATTTTGCACGGTGAAACTTTGGGCCCGGGGGGCGTTTTTACGCGGACTTTCGGCAGCCGTCCTGCGCTCTCAAAATTTTTCTCGCAGTTTCACATGCCCATCTTCAAACGACGATTCCCAAGCAACTAAAAGAGTCTAACTATCGCAATAACTTTCAGAATCTGCGAAATGTATTCTAGTTTCATAATAACATCACCGGGAATTTTGCACGGTGAAACTTTAGGCCCGGGGGGCGTTTTTACGCAGACTTTCGGCAGCCGTCCTGCGCTCTCAAAATTTTTCTCGCAGTTTCACATGCCCATCTTCAAACGACGATTCCCAAGCAACTAAAAGAGTCTAACTATCGCAATAAGTTTCAGAATCTGCGGAATATATTCTAGTTTCATAATAACCGCACCGGAAATTTTGCACGGTGAAACTTTGGGCCCGGGGGGCGTTTTTACGCGGACTTTCGGCAGCCGTCCTGCGCTCTCAAAATTTTTTTCGCAGTTTCACATGCCCATCTTCAAACGACGATTCCCAAGCAACTAAAAGAGTCTAACTATCGCAATAAGTTTCAGAATCTGCGGAATATATTCTAGTTTCATAATAACCGCACCGGAAATTTTGCACGGTGAAACTTTGGGCCCGGGGGGCGTTTTTACGCGGACTTTCGGCAGCCGTCCTGCGCTCTCAAAATTTTTCTCGCAGTTTCACATGCCCATCTTCAAACGACGATTCCCAAGCAACTAAAAGAGTCTAACTATCACAATAACTTTCAGAATCTGCGAAATGTATTCTAGTTTCATAATAACATCACCGGGAATTTTGCACGGTGAAACTTTAGGCCCGGGGGGCGTTTTTACGCAGACTTTCGGCAGCCGTCCTGCGCTCTCAAAATTTTTCTCGCAGTTTCACATGCCCATCTTCAAACGACGATTCCCAAGCAACTAAAAGAGTCTAACTATCGCAATAAGTTTCAGAATCTGCGGAATATATTCTAGTTTCATAATAACCGCACCGGAAATTTTGCACGGTGAAACTTTGGGCCCGGGGGGCGTTTTTACGCGGACTTTCGGCAGCCGTCCTGCGCTCTCAAAATTTTTTTCGCAGTTTCACATGCCCATCTTCAAACGACGATTCCCAAGCAACTAAAAGAGTCTAACTATCGCAATAAGTTTCAGAATCTGCGGAATATATTCTAGTTTCATAATAACCGCACCGGAAATTTTGCACGGTGAAACTTTGGGCCCGGGGGGCGTTTTTACGCGGACTTTCGGCAGCCGTCCTGCGCTCTCAAAATTTTTCTCGCAGTTTCACATGCCCATCTTCAAACGACGATTCGCAAGCAACTAAAAGAGTCTAACTATCGCAATAACTTTCAGAATCTGCGAAATGTATTCTAGTTTCATAATAACATCACCGGGAATTTTGCACGGTGAAACTTTAGGCCCGGGGGGCGTTTTTACGCAGACTTTCGGCAGCCGTCCTGCGCTCTCAAAATTTTTCTCGCAGTTTCACATGCCCATCTTCAAACGACGATTCCCAAGCAACTAAAAGAGTCTAACTATCGCAATAAGTTTCAGAATCTGCGGAATATATTCTAGTTTCATAATAACCGCACCGGAAATTTTGCACGGTGAAACTTTGGGCCCGGGGGGCGTTTTTACGCGGACTTTCGGCAGCCGTCCTGCGCTCTCAAAATTTTTTTCGCAGTTTCACATGCCCATCTTCAAACGACGATTCCCAAGCAACTAAAAGAGTCTAACTATCGCAATAAGTTTCAGAATCTGCGGAATATATTCTAGTTTCATAATAACCGCACCGGAAATTTTGCACGGTGAAACTTTGGGCCCGGGGGGCGTTTTTACGCGGACTTTCGGCAGCCGTCCTGCGCTCTCAAAATTTTTCTCGCAGTTTCACATGCCCATCTTCAAACGACGATTCGCAAGCAACTAAAAGAGTCTAACTATCGCAATAACTTTCAGAATCTGCGAAATGTATTCTAGTTTCATAATAACATCACCGGGAATTTTGCACGGTGAAACTTTAGGCCCGGGGGGCGTTTTTACGCAGACTTTCGGCAGCCGTCCTGCGCTCTCAAAATTTTTCTCGCAGTTTCACATGCCCATCTTCAAACGACGATTCCCAAGCAACTAAAAGAGTCTAACTATCGCAATAAGTTTCAGAATCTGCGGAATATATTCTAGTTTCATAATAACCGCACCGGAAATTTTGCACGGTGAAACTTTGGGCCCGGGGGGCGTTTTTACGCGGACTTTCGGCAGCCGTCCTGCGCTCTCAAAATTTTTCTCGCAGTTTCACATGCCCATCTTAAAACGACGATTCCCAAGCAACTAAAAGAGTCTAACTATCGCAATAACTTTCAGAATCTGCGAAATGTATTCTAGTTTCATAATAACATCACCGGGAATTTTGCACGGTGAAACTTTAGGCCCGGGGGGCGTTTTTACGCAGACTTTCGGCAGCCGTCCTGCGCTCTCAAAATTTTTCTCGCAGTTTCACATGCCCATCTTCAAACGACGATTCCCAAGCAACTAAAAGAGTCTAACTATCGCAATAAGTTTCAGAATCTGCGGAATATATTCTAGTTTCATAATAACCGCACCGGAAATTTTGCACGGTGAAACTTTGGGCCCGGGGGGCGCTTTTACGCGGACTTTCGGCAGCCGTCCTGCGCTCTCAAAATTTTTTTTGCAGTTTCACATGCCCATCTTCAAACGACGATTCCCAAGCAACTAAAAGAGTCTAACTATCGCAATAAGTTTCAGAATCTGCGGAATATATTCTAGTTTCATAATAACCGCACCGGAAATTTTGCACGGTGAAACTTTGGGCCCGGGGGGCGTTTTTACGCGGACTTTCGGCAGCCGTCCTGCGCTCTCAAAATTTTTCTCGCAGTTTCACATGCCCATCTTCAAACGACGATTCCCAAGCAACTAAAAGAGTCTAACTATCGCAATAACTTTCAGAATCTGCGAAATGTATTCTAGTTTCATAATAACATCACCGGGAATTTTGCACGGTGAAACTTTTGGCCCGGGGGGCGTTTTTACGCAGACTTTCGGCAGCCGTCCTGCGCTCTCAAAATTTTTCTCGCAGTTTCACATGCCCATCTTCAAACGACGATTCCCAAGCAACTAAAAGAGTCTAACTATCGCAATAAGTTTCAGAATCTGCGGAATATATTCTAGTTTCATAATAACCGCACCGGAAATTTTGCACGGTGAAACTTTGGGCCCGGGGGGCGTTTTTACGCGGACTTTCGGCAGCCGTCCTGCGCTCTCAAAATTTTTTTCGCAGTTTCACATGCCCATCTTCAAACGACGATTCCCAAGCAACTAAAAGAGTCTAACTATCGCAATAAGTTTCAGAATCTGCGGAATATATTCTAGTTTCATAATAACCGCACCGGAAATTTTGCACGGTGAAACTTTGGGCCCGGGGGGCGTTTTTACGCGGACTTTCGGCAGCCGTCCTGCGCTCTCAAAATTTTTCTCGCAGTTTCACATGCCCATCTTCAAACGACGATTCCCAAGCAACTAAAAGAGTCTAACTATCGCAATAACTTTCAGAATCTGCGAAATGTATTCTAGTTTCATAATAACATCACCGGGAATTTTGCACGGTGAAACTTTAGGCCCGGGGGGCGTTTTTACGCAGACTTTCGGCAGCCGTCCTGCGCTCTCAAAATTTTTCTCGCAGTTTCACATGCCCATCTTCAAACGACGATTCCCAAGCAACTAAAAGAGTCTAACTATCGCAATAAGTTTCAGAATCTGCGGAATATATTCTAGTTTCATAATAACCGCACCGGAAATTTTGCACGGTGAAACTTTGGGCCCGGGGGGCGTTTTTACGCGGACTTTCGGCAGCCGTCCTGCGCTCTCAAAATTTTTTTCGCAGTTTCACATGCCCATCTTCAAACGACGATTCCCAAGCAACTAAAAGAGTCTAACTATCGCAATAAGTTTCAGAATCTGCGGAATATATTCTAGTTTCATAATAACCGCACCGGAAATTTTGCACGGTGAAACTTTGGGCCCGGGGGGCGTTTTTACGCGGACTTTCGGCAGCCGTCCTGCGCTCTCAAAATTTTTCTCGCAGTTTCACATGCCCATCTTCAAACGACGATTCCCAAGCAACTAAAAGAGTCTAACTATCGCAATAACTTTCAGAATCTGCGAAATGTATTCTAGTTTCATAATAACATCACCGGGAATTTTGCACGGTGAAACTTTAGGCCCGGGGGGCGTTTTTACGCAGACTTTCGGCAGCCGTCCTGCGCTCTCAAAATTTTTCTCGCAGTTTCACATGCCCATCTTCAAACGACGATTCCCAAGCAACTAAAAGAGTCTAACTATCGCAATAAGTTTCAGAATCTGCGGAATATATTCTAGTTTCATAATAACCGCACCGGAAATTTTGCACGGTGAAACTTTGGGCCCGGGGGGCGTTTTTACGCGGACTTTCGGCAGCCGTCCTGCGCTCTCAAAATTTTTTTCGCAGTTTCACATGCCCATCTTCAAACGACGATTCCCAAGCAACTAAAAGAGTCTAACTATCGCAATAAGTTTCAGAATCTGCGGAATATATTCTAGTTTCATAATAACCGCACCGGAAATTTTGCACGGTGAAACTTTGGGCCCGGGGGGCGTTTTTACGCGGACTTTCGGCAGCCGTCCTGCGCTCTCAAAATTTTTCTCGCAGTTTCACATGCCCATCTTCAAACGACGATTCCCAAGCAACTAAAAGAGTCTAACTATCGCAATAACTTTCAGAATCTGCGAAATGTATTCTAGTTTCATAATAACATCACCGGGAATTTTGCACGGTGAAACTTTAGGCCCGGGGGGCGTTTTTACGCAGACTTTCGGCAGCCGTCCTGCGCTCTCAAAATTTTTCTCGCAGTTTCACATGCCCATCTTCAAACGACGATTCCCAAGCAACTAAAAGAGTCTAACTATCGCAATAAGTTTCAGAATCTGCGGAATATATTCTAGTTTCATAATAACCGCACCGGAAATTTTGCACGGTGAAACTTTGGGCCCGGGGGGCGTTTTTACGCGGACTTTCGGCAGCCGTCCTGCGCTCTCAAAATTTTTTTCGCAGTTTCACATGCCCATCTTCAAACGACGATTCCCAAGCAACTAAAAGAGTCTAACTATCGCAATAAGTTTCAGAATCTGCGGAATATATTCTAGTTTCATAATAACCGCACCGGAAATTTTGCACGGTGAAACTTTGGGCCCGGGGGGCGTTTTTACGCGGACTTTCGGCAGCCGTCCTGCGCTCTCAAAATTTTTCTCGCAGTTTCACATGCCCATCTTCAAACGACGATTCCCAAGCAACTAAAAGAGTCTAACTATCGCAATAACTTTCAGAATCTGCGAAATGTATTCTAGTTTCATAATAACATCACCGGGAATTTTGCACGGTGAAACTTTAGGCCCGGGGGGCGTTTTTACGCAGACTTTCGGCAGCCGTCCTGCGCTCTCAAAATTTTTCTCGCAGTTTCACATGCCCATCTTCAAACGACGATTCCCAAGCAACTAAAAGAGTCTAACTATCGCAATAAGTTTCAGAATCTGCGGAATATATTCTAGTTTCATAATAACCGCACCGGAAATTTTGCACGGTGAAACTTTGGGCCCGGGGGGCGTTTTTACGCGGACTTTCGGCAGCCGTCCTGCGCTCTCAAAATTTTTTTCGCAGTTTCACATGCCCATCTTCAAACGACGATTCCCAAGCAACTAAAAGAGTCTAACTATCGCAATAAGTTTCAGAATCTGCGGAATATATTCTAGTTTCATAATAACCGCACCGGAAATTTTGCACGGTGAAACTTTGGGCCCGGGGGGCGTTTTTACGCGGACTTTCGGCAGCCGTCCTGCGCTCTCAAAATTTTTCTCGCAGTTTCACATGCCCATCTTCAAACGACGATTCCCAAGCTACTAAAAGAGTCTAACTATCGCAATAAGTTTCAGAATCTGCGGAATATATTCTAGTTTCATAATAACCGCACCGGAAATTTTGCACGGTGAAACTTTGGGCCCGGGGGGCGTTTTTACGCGGACTTTCGGCAGCCGTCCTGCGCTCTCAAAATTTTTCTCGCAGTTTCACATGCCCATCTTCAAACGACGATTCCCAAGCAACTAAAAGAGTCTAACTATCGCAATAACTTTCAGAATCTGCGAAATGTATTCTAGTTTCATAATAACATCACCGGGAATTTTGCACGGTGAAACTTTAGGCCCGGGGGGCGTTTTTACGCAGACTTTCGGCAGCCGTCCTGCGCTCTCAAAATTTTTCTCGCAGTTTCACATGCCCATCTTCAAACGACGATTCCCAAGCAACTAAAAGAGTCTAACTATCGCAATAAGTTTCAGAATCTGCGGAATATATTCTAGTTTCATAATAACCGCACCGGAAATTTTGCACGGTGAAACTTTGGGCCCGGGGGGCGTTTTTACGCGGACTTTCGGCAGCCGTCCTGCGCTCTCAAAATTTTTTTCGCAGTTTCACATGCCCATCTTCAAACGACGATTCCCAAGCAACTAAAAGAGTCTAACTATCGCAATAAGTTTCAGAATCTGCGGAATATATTCTAGTTTCATAATAACCGCACCGGAAATTTTGCACGGTGAAACTTTGGGCCCGGGGGGCGTTTTTACGCGGACTTTCGGCAGCCGTCCTGCGCTCTCAAAATTTTTCTCGCAGTTTCACATGCCCATCTTCAAACGACGATTCCCAAGCAACTAAAAGAGTCTAACTATCGCAATAACTTTCAGAATCTGCGAAATGTATTCTAGTTTCATAATAACATCACCGGGAATTTTGCACGGTGAAACTTTAGGCCCGGGGGGCGTTTTTACGCAGACTTTCGGCAGCCGTCCTGCGCTCTCAAAATTTTTCTCGCAGTTTCACATGCCCATCTTCAAACGACGATTCCCAAGCAACTAAAAGAGTCTAACTATCGCAATAAGTTTCAGAATCTGCGGAATATATTCTAGTTTCATAATAACCGCACCGGAAATTTTGCACGGTGAAACTTTGGGCCCGGGGGGCGTTTTTACGCGGACTTTCGGCAGCCGTCCTGCGCTCTCAAAATTTTTTTCGCAGTTTCACATGCCCATCTTCAAACGACGATTCCCATGCAACTAAAAGAGTCTAACTATCGCAATAAGTTTCAGAATCTGCGGAATATATTCTAGTTTCATAATAACCGCACCGGAAATTTTGCACGGTGAAACTTTGGGCCCGGGGGGCGTTTTTACGCGGACTTTCGGCAGCCGTCCTGCGCTCTCAAAAATTTTTTCGCAGTTTCACATGCCCATCTTCAAACGACGATTCCCAAGCAACTAAAAGAGTCTAACTATCGCAATAAGTTTCAGAATCTGCGGAATATATTCTAGTTTCATAATAACCGCACCGGAAATTTTGCACGGTGAAACTTTGGGCCCGGGGGGCGTTTTTACGCGGACTTTCGGCAGCCGTCCTGCGCTCTCAAAATTTTTCTCGCAGTTTCACATGCCCATCTTCAAACGACGATTCCCAAGCAACTAAAAGAGTCTAACTATCGCAATAACTTTCAGAATCTGCGAAATGTATTCTAGTTTCATAATAACATCACCGGGAATTTTGCACGGTGAAACTTTAGGCCCGGGGGGCGTTTTTACGCAGACTTTCGGCAGCCGTCCTGCGCTCTCAAAATTTTTCTCGCAGTTTCACATGCCCATCTTCAAACGACGATTCCCAAGCAACTAAAAGAGTCTAACTATCGCAATAAGTTTCAGAATCTGCGGAATATATTCTAGTTTCATAATAACCGCACCGGAAATTTTGCACGGTGAAACTTTGGGCCCGGGGGGCGTTTTTACGCGGACTTTCGGCAGCCGTCCTGCGCTCTCAAAATTTTTTTCGCAGTTTCACATGCCCATCTTCAAACGACGATTCCCAAGCAACTAAAAGAGTCTAACTATCGCAATAAGTTTCAGAATCTGCGGAATATATTCTAGTTTCATAATAACCGCACCGGAAATTTTGCACGGTGAAACTTTGGGCCCGGGGGGCGTTTTTACGCGGACTTTCGGCAGCCGTCCTGCGCTCTCAAAATTTTTCTCGCAGTTTCACATGCCCATCTTCAAACGACGATTCCCAAGCAACTAAAAGAGTCTATCTATCGCAATAACTTTCAGAATCTGCGAAATGTATTCTAGTTTCATAATAACATCACCGGGAATTTTGCACGGTGAAACTTTAGGCCCGGGGGGCGTTTTTACGCAGACTTTCGGCAGCCGTCCTGCGCTCTCAAAATTTTTCTCGCAGTTTCACATGCCCATCTTCAAACGACGATTCCCAAGCAACTAAAAGAGTCTAACTATCGCAATAAGTTTCAGAATCTGCGGAATATATTCTAGTTTCATAATAACCGCACCGGAAATTTTGCACGGTGAAACTTTGGGCCCGGGGGGCGTTTTTACGCGGACTTTCGGCAGCCGTCCTGCGCTCTCAAAATTTTTTTCGCAGTTTCACATGCCCATCTTCAAACGACGATTCCCAAGCAACTAAAAGAGTCTAACTATCGCAATAAGTTTCAGAATCTGCGGAATATATTCTAGTTTCATAATAACCGCACCGGAAATTTTGCACGGTGAAACTTTGGGCCCGGGGGGCGTTTTTACGCGGACTTTCGGCAGCCGTCCTGCGCTCTCAAAATTTTTCTCGCAGTTTCACATGCCCATCTTCAAACGACGATTCCCAAGCAACTAAAAGAGTCTAACTATCGCAATAACTTTCAGAATCTGCGAAATGTATTCTAGTTTCATAATAACATCACCGGGAATTTTGCACGGTGAAACTTTAGGCCCGGGGGGCGTTTTTACGCAGACTTTCGGCAGCCGTCCTGCGCTCTCAAAATTTTTCTCGCAGTTTCACATGCCCATCTTCAAACGACGATTCCCAAGCAACTAAAAGAGTCTAACTATCGCAATAAGTTTCAGAATCTGCGGAATATATTCTAGTTTCATAATAACCGCACCGGAAATTTTGCACGGTGAAACTTTGGGCCCGGGGGGCGTTTTTACGCGGACTTTCGGCAGCCGTCCTGCGCTCTCAAAATTTTTTTCGCAGTTTCACATGCCCATCTTCAAACGACGATTCCCAAGCAAACTAAAAGAGTCTAACTATCGCAATAACTTTCAGAATCTGCGAAATGTATTCTAGTTTCATAATAACATCACCGGGAATTTTGCACGGTGAAACTTTAGGCCCGGGGGGCGTTTTTACGCAGACTTTCGGCAGCCGTCCTGCGCTCTCAAAATTTTTCTCGCAGTTTCACATGCCCATCTTCAAACGACGATTCCCAAGCAACTAAAAGAGTCTAACTATCGCAATAAGTTTCAGAATCTGCGGAATATATTCTAGTTTCATAATAACCGCACCGGAAATTTTGCACGGTGAAACTTTGGGCCCGGGGGGCGTTTTTACGCGGACTTTCGGCAGCCGTCCTGCGCTCTCAAAATTTTTTTCGCAGTTTCACATGCCCATCTTCAAACGACGATTCCCAAGCAACTAAAAGAGTCTAACTATCGCAATAAGTTTCAGAATCTGCGGAATATATTCTAGTTTCATAATAACCGCACCGGAAATTTTGCACGGTGAAACTTTGGGCCCGGGGGGCGTTTTTACGCGGACTTTCGGCAGCCGTCCTGCGCTCTCAAAATTTTTCTCGCAGTTTCACATGCCCATCTTCAAACGACGATTCCCAAGCAACTAAAAGAGTCTAACTATCGCAATAACTTTCAGAATCTGCGAAATGTATTCTAGTTTCATAATAACATCACCGGGAATTTTGCACGGGGAAACTTTAGGCCCGGGGGGCGTTTTTACGCAGACTTTCGGCAGCCGTCCTGCGCTCTCAAAATTTTTCTTGCAGTTTCACATGCCCATCTTCAAACGACGATTCCCAAGCAACTAAAAGAGTCTAACTATCGCAATAAGTTTCAGAATCTGCGGAATATATTCTAGTTTCATAATAACCGCACCGGAAATTTTGCACGGTGAAACTTTGGGCCCGGGGGGCGTTTTTACGCGGACTTTCGGCAGCCGTGCTGCGCTCTCAAAATTTTTTTCGCAGTTTCACATGCCCATCTTCAAACGACGATTCCCAAGCAACTAAAAGAGTCTAACTATCGCAATAAGTTTCAGAATCTGCGGAATATATTCTAGTTTCATAATAACCGCACCGGAAATTTTGCACGGTGAAACTTTGGGCCCGGGGGGCGTTTTTACGCGGACTTTCGGCAGCCGTCCTGCGCTCTCAAAATTTTTCTCGCAGTTTCACATGCCCATCTTCAAACGACGATTCCCAAGCAACTAAAAGAGTCTAACTATCGCAATAACTTTCAGAATCTGCGAAATGTATTCTAGTTTCATAATAACATCACCGGGAATTTTGCACGGTGAAACTTTAGGCCCGGGGGGCGTTTTTACGCAGACTTTCGGCAGCCGTCCTGCGCTCTCAAAAATTTTCTCGCAGTTTCACATGCCCATCTTCAAACGACGATTCCCAAGCAACTAAAAGAGTCTAACTATCGCAATAAGTTTCAGAATCTGCGGAATATATTCTAGTTTCATAATAACCGCACCGGAAATTTTGCACGGTGAAACTTTGGGCCCGGGGGGCGTTTTTACGCGGACTTTCGGCAGCCGTCCTGCGCTCTCAAAATTTTTTCGCAGTTTCACATGCCCATCTTCAAACGACGATTCCCAAGCAACTAAAAGAGTCTAACTATCGCAATAAGTTTCAGAATCTGCGGAATATATTCTAGTTTCATAATAACCGCACCGGAAATTTTGCACGGTGAAACTTTGGGCCCGGGGGGCGTTTTTACGCGGACTTTCGGCAGCCGTCCTGCGCTCTCAAAATTTTTCTCGCAGTTTCACATGCCCATCTTCAAACGACGATTCCCAAGCAACTAAAAGAGTCTAACTATCGCAATAACTTTCAGAATCTGCGAAATGTATTCTAGTTTCATAATAACATCACCGGGAATTTTGCACGGTGAAACTTTAGGCCCGGGGGGCGTTTTTACGCAGACTTTCGGCAGCCGTCCTGCGCTCTCAAAATTTTTCTCGCAGTTTCACATGCCCATCTTCAAACGACGATTCCCAAGCAACTAAAAGAGTCTAACTATCGCAATAAGTTTCAGAATCTGCGGAATATATTCTAGTTTCATAATAACCGCACCGGAAATTTTGCACGGTGAAACTTTGGGCCCGGGGGGCGTTTTTACGCGGACTTTCGGCAGCCGTCCTGCGCTCTCAAAATTTTTTTCGCAGTTTCACATGCCCATCTTCAAACGACGATTCCCAAGCAACTAAAAGAGTCTAACTATCGCAATAAGTTTCAGAATCTGCGGAATATATTCTAGTTTCATAATAACCGCACCGGAAATTTTGCACGGTGAAACTTTGGGCCCGGGGGGCGTTTTTACGCGGACTTTCGGCAGCCGTCCTGCGCTCTCAAAATTTTTCTCGCAGTTTCACATGCCCATCTTCAAACGACGATTCCCAAGCAACTAAAAGAGTCTAACTATCGCAATAAGTTTCAGAATCTGCGGAATATATTCTAGTTTCATAATAACCGCACCGGAAATTTTGCACGGTGAAACTTTGGGCCCGGGGGGCGTTTTTACGCGGACTTTCGGCAGCCGTCCTGCGCTCTCAAAATTTTTCTCGCAGTTTCACATGCCCATCTTCAAACGACGATTCCCAAGCAACTAAAAGAGTCTAACTATCGCAATAACTTTCAGAATCTGCGAAATGTATTCTAGTTTCATAATAACATCACCGGGAATTTTGCACGGTGAAACTTTAGGCCCGGGGGGCGTTTTTACGCAGACTTTCGGCTGCCGTCCTGCGCTCTCAAAATTTTTCTCGCAGTTTCACATGCCCATCTTCAAACGACGATTCCCAAGCAACTAAAAGAGTCTAACTATCGCAATAAGTTTCAGAATCTGCGGAATATATTCTAGTTTCATAATAACCGCACCGGAAATTTTGCACGGTGAAACTTTGGGCCCGGGGGGCGTTTTTACGCGGACTTTCGGCAGCCGTCCTGCGCTCTCAAAATTTTTTTCGCAGTTTCACATGCCCATCTTCAAACGACGATTCCCAAGCAACTAAAAGAGTCTAACTATCGCAATAAGTTTCAGAATCTGCGGAATATATTCTAGTTTCATAATAACCGCACCGGAAATTTTGCACGGTGAAACTTTGGGCCCGGGGGGCGTTTTTACGCGGACTTTCGGCAGCCGTCCTGTGCTCTCAAAATTTTTCTCGCAGTTTCACATGCCCATCTTCAAACGACGATTCCCAAGCAACTAAAAGAGTCTAACTATCGCAATAACTTTCAGAATCTGCGAAATGTATTCTAGTTTCATAATAACATCACCGGGAATTTTGCACGGTGAAACTTTAGGCCCGGGGGGCGTTTTTACGCAGACTTTCGGCAGCCGTCCTGCGCTCTCAAAATTTTTCTCGCAGTTTCACATGCCCATCTTCAAACGACGATTCCCAAGCAACTAAAAGAGTCTAACTATCGCAATAAGTTTCAGAATCTGCGGAATATATTCTAGTTTCATAATAACCGCACCGGAAATTTTGCACGGTGAAACTTTGGGCCCGGGGGGCGTTTTTACGCGGACTTTCGGCAGCCGTCCTGCGCTCTCAAAATTTTTTTCGCAGTTTCACATGCCCATCTTCAAACGACGATTCCCAAGCAACTAAAAGAGTCTAACTATCGCAATAAGTTTCAGAATCTGCGGAATATATTCTAGTTTCATAATAACCGCACCGGAAATTTTGCACGGTGAAACTTTGGGCCCGGGGGGCGTTTTTACGCGGACTTTCGGCAGCCGTCCTGCGCTCTCAAAATTTTTCTCGCAGTTTCACATGCCCATCTTCAAACGACGATTCCCAAGCAACTAAAAGAGTCTAACTATCGCAATAAGTTTCAGAATCTGCGGAATATATTCTAGTTTCATAATAACCGCACCGGAAATTTTGCACGGTGAAACTTTGGGCCCGGGGGGCGTTTTTACGCGGACTTTCGGCAGCCGTCCTGCGCTCTCAAAATTTTTCTCGCAGTTTCACATGCCCATCTTCAAACGACGATTCCCAAGCAACTAAAAGAGTCTAACTATCGCAATAACTTTCAGAATCTGCGAAATGTATTCTAGTTTCATAATAACATCACCGGGAATTTTGCACGGTGAAACTTTAGGCCCGGGGGGCGTTTTTACGCAGACTTTCGGCAGCCGTCCTGCGCTCTCAAAATTTTTCTCGCAGTTTCACATGCCCATCTTCAAACGACGATTCCCAAGCAACTAAAAGAGTCTAACTATCGCAATAAGTTTCAGAATCTGCGGAATATATTCTAGTTTCATAATAACCGCACCGGAAATTTTGCACGGTGAAACTTTGGGCCCGGGGGGCGTTTTTACGCGGACTTTCGGCAGCCGTCCTGCGCTCTCAAAATTTTTTTCGCAGTTTCACATGCCCATCTTCAAACGACGATTCCCAAGCAACTAAAAGAGTCTAACTATCGCAATAAGTTTCAGAATCTGCGGAATATATTCTAGTTTCATAATAACCGCACCGGAAATTTTGCACGGTGAAACTTTGGGCCCGGGGGGCGTTTTTACGCGGACTTTCGGCAGCCGTCCTGCGCTCTCAAAATTTTTCTCGCAGTTTCACATGCCCATCTTCAAACGACGATTCCCAAGCAACTAAAAGAGTCTAACTATCGCAATAACTTTCAGAATCTGCGAAATGTATTCTAGTTTCATAATAACATCACCGGGAATTTTGCACGGTGAAACTTTAGGCCCGGGGGGCGTTTTTACGCAGACTTTCGGCAGCCGTCCTGCGCTCTCAAAATTTTTCTCGCAGTTTCACATGCCCATCTTCAAACGACGATTCCCAAGCAACTAAAAGAGTCTAACTATCGCAATAAGTTTCAGAATCTGCGGAATATATTCTAGTTTCATAATAACCGCACCGGAAATTTTGCACGGTGAAACTTTGGGCCCGGGGGGCGTTTTTACGCGGACTTTCGGCAGCCGTCCTGCGCTCTCAAAATTTTTCTCGCAGTTTCACATGCCCATCTTCAAACGACGATTCCCAAGCAACTAAAAGAGTCTAACTATCGCAATAAGTTTCAGAATCTGCGGAATATATTCTAGTTTCATAATAACCGCACCGGAAATTTTGCACGGTGAAACTTTGGGCCCGGGGGGCGTTTTTACGCGGACTTTCGGCAGCCGTCCTGCGCTCTCAAAATTTTTCTCGCAGTTTCACATGCCCATCTTCAAACGACGATTCCAAGCAACTAAAAGAGTCTAACTATCGCAATAAGTTTCAGAATCTGCGGAATATATTCTAGTTTCATAATAACCGCACCGGAAATTTTGCACGGTGAAACTTTGGGCCCGGGGGGCGTTTTTACGCGGACTTTCGGCAGCCGTCCTGCGCTCTCAAAATTTTTCTCGCAGTTTCACATGCCCATCTTCAAACGACGATTCCCAAGCAACTAAAAGAGTCTAACTATCGCAATAACTTTCAGAATCTGCGAAATGTATTCTAGTTTCATAATAACATCACCGGGAATTTTGCACGGGGAAACTTTAGGCCCGGGGGGCGTTTTTACGCAGACTTTCGGCAGCCGTCCTGCGCTCTCAAAATTTTTCTTGCAGTTTCACATGCCCATCTTCAAACGACGATTCCCAAGCAACTAAAAGAGTCTAACTATCGCAATAAGTTTCAGAATCTGCGGAATATATTCTAGTTTCATAATAACCGCACCGGAAATTTTGCACGGTGAAACTTTGGGCCCGGGGGGCGTTTTTACGCGGACTTTCGGCAGCCGTGCTGCGCTCTCAAAATTTTTTTCGCAGTTTCACATGCCCATCTTCAAACGACGATTCCCAAGCAACTAAAAGAGTCTAACTATCGCAATAAGTTTCAGAATCTGCGGAATATATTCTAGTTTCATAATAACCGCACCGGAAATTTTGCACGGTGAAACTTTGGGCCCGGGGGGCGTTTTTACGCGGACTTTCGGCAGCCGTCCTGCGCTCTCAAAATTTTTCTCGCAGTTTCACATGCCCATCTTCAAACGACGATTCCCAAGCAACTAAAAGAGTCTAACTATCGCAATAACTTTCAGAATCTGCGAAATGTATTCTAGTTTCATAATAACATCACCGGGAATTTTGCACGGTGAAACTTTAGGCCCGGGGGGCGTTTTTACGCAGACTTTCGGCAGCCGTCCTGCGCTCTCAAAAATTTTCTCGCAGTTTCACATGCCCATCTTCAAACGACGATTCCCAAGCAACTAAAAGAGTCTAACTATCGCAATAAGTTTCAGAATCTGCGGAATATATTCTAGTTTCATAATAACCGCACCGGAAATTTTGCACGGTGAAACTTTGGGCCCGGGGGGCGTTTTTACGCGGACTTTCGGCAGCCGTCCTGCGCTCTCAAAATTTTTTTCGCAGTTTCACATGCCCATCTTCAAACGACGATTCCCAAGCAACTAAAAGAGTCTAACTATCGCAATAAGTTTCAGAATCTGCGGAATATATTCTAGTTTCATAATAACCGCACCGGAAATTTTGCACGGTGAAACTTTGGGCCCGGGGGGCGTTTTTACGCGGACTTTCGGCAGCCGTCCTGCGCTCTCAAAATTTTTCTCGCAGTTTCACATGCCCATCTTCAAACGACGATTCCCAAGCAACTAAAAGAGTCTAACTATCGCAATAACTTTCAGAATCTGCGAAATGTATTCTAGTTTCATAATAACATCACCGGGAATTTTGCACGGTGAAACTTTAGGCCCGGGGGGCGTTTTTACGCAGACTTTCGGCAGCCGTCCTGCGCTCTCAAAATTTTTCTCGCAGTTTCACATGCCCATCTTCAAACGACGATTCCCAAGCAACTAAAAGAGTCTAACTATCGCAATAAGTTTCAGAATCTGCGGAATATATTCTAGTTTCATAATAACCGCACCGGAGATTTTGCACGGTGAAACTTTGGGCCCGGGGGGCGTTTTTACGCGGACTTTCGGCAGCCGTCCTGCGCTCTCAAAATTTTTTTCGCAGTTTCACATGCCCATCTTCAAACGACGATTCCCAAGCAACTAAAAGAGTCTAACTATCGCAATAAGTTTCAGAATCTGCGGAATATATTCTAGTTTCATAATAACCGCACCGGAAATTTTGCACGGTGAAACTTTGGGCCCGGGGGGCGTTTTTACGCGGACTTTCGGCAGCCGTCCTGCGCTCTCAAAATTTTTCTCGCAGTTTCACATGCCCATCTTCAAACGACGATTCCCAAGCAACTAAAAGAGTCTAACTATCGCAATAAGTTTCAGAATCTGCGGAATATATTCTAGTTTCATAATAACCGCACCGGAAATTTTGCACGGTGAAACTTTGGGCCCGGGGGGCGTTTTTACGCGGACTTTCGGCAGCCGTCCTGCGCTCTCAAAATTTTTCTCGCAGTTTCACATGCCCATCTTCAAACGACGATTCCCAAGCAACTAAAAGAGTCTAACTATCGCAATAACTTTCAGAATCTGCGAAATGTATTCTAGTTTCATAATAACATCACCGGGAATTTTGCACGGTGAAACTTTAGGCCCGGGGGGCGTTTTTACGCAGACTTTCGGCAGCCGTCCTGCGCTCTCAAAATTTTTCTCGCAGTTTCACATGCCCATCTTCAAACGACGATTCCCAAGCAACTAAAAGAGTCTAACTATCGCAATAAGTTTCAGAATCTGCGGAATATATTCTAGTTTCATAATAACCGCACCGGAAATTTTGCACGGTGAAACTTTGGGCCCGGGGGGCGTTTTTACGCGGACTTTCGGCAGCCGTCCTGCGCTCTCAAAATTTTTTTCGCAGTTTCACATGCCCATCTTCAAACGACGATTCCCAAGCAACTAAAAGAGTCTAACTATCGCAATAAGTTTCAGAATCTGCGGAATATATTCTAGTTTCATAATAACCGCACCGGAAATTTTGCACGGTGAAACTTTGGGCCCGGGGGGCGTTTTTACGCGGACTTTCGGCAGCCGTCCTGTGCTCTCAAAATTTTTCTCGCAGTTTCACATGCCCATCTTCAAACGACGATTCCCAAGCAACTAAAAGAGTCTAACTATCGCAATAACTTTCAGAATCTGCGAAATGTATTCTAGTTTCATAATAACATCACCGGGAATTTTGCACGGTGAAACTTTAGGCCCGGGGGGCGTTTTTACGCAGACTTTCGGCAGCCGTCCTGCGCTCTCAAAATTTTTCTCGCAGTTTCACATGCCCATCTTCAAACGACGATTCCCAAGCAACTAAAAGAGTCTAACTATCGCAATAAGTTTCAGAATCTGCGGAATATATTCTAGTTTCATAATAACCGCACCGGAAATTTTGCACGGTGAAACTTTGGGCCCGGGGGGCGTTTTTACGCGGACTTTCGGCAGCCGTCCTGCGCTCTCAAAATTTTTTTCGCAGTTTCACATGCCCATCTTCAAACGACGATTCCCAAGCAACTAAAAGAGTCTAACTATCGCAATAAGTTTCAGAATCTGCGGAATATATTCTAGTTTCATAATAACCGCACCGGAAATTTTGCACGGTGAAACTTTGGGCCCGGGGGGCGTTTTTACGCGGACTTTCGGCAGCCGTCCTGCGCTCTCAAAATTTTTCTCGCAGTTTCACATGCCCATCTTCAAACGACGATTCCCAAGCAACTAAAAGAGTCTAACTATCGCAATAAGTTTCAGAATCTGCGGAATATATTCTAGTTTCATAATAACCGCACCGGAAATTTTGCACGGTGAAACTTTGGGCCCGGGGGGCGTTTTTACGCGGACTTTCGGCAGCCGTCCTGCGCTCTCAAAATTTTTCTCGCAGTTTCACATGCCCATCTTCAAACGACGATTCCCAAGCAACTAAAAGAGTCTAACTATCGCAATAACTTTCAGAATCTGCGAAATGTATTCTAGTTTCATAATAACATCACCGGGAATTTTGCACGGTGAAACTTTAGGCCCGGGGGGCGTTTTTACGCAGACTTTCGGCAGCCGTCCTGCGCTCTCAAAATTTTTCTCGCAGTTTCACATGCCCATCTTCAAACGACGATTCCCAAGCAACTAAAAGAGTCTAACTATCGCAATAAGTTTCAGAATCTGCGGAATATATTCTAGTTTCATAATAACCGCACCGGAAATTTTGCACGGTGAAACTTTGGGCCCGGGGGGCGTTTTTACGCGGACTTTCGGCAGCCGTCCTGCGCTCTCAAAATTTTTTTCGCAGTTTCACATGCCCATCTTCAAACGACGATTCCCAAGCAACTAAAAGAGTCTAACTATCGCAATAAGTTTCAGAATCTGCGGAATATATTCTAGTTTCATAATAACCGCACCGGAAATTTTGCACGGTGAAACTTTGGGCCCGGGGGGCGTTTTTACGCGGACTTTCGGCAGCCGTCCTGCGCTCTCAAAATTTTTCTCGCAGTTTCACATGCCCATCTTCAAACGACGATTCCCAAGCAACTAAAAGAGTCTAACTATCGCAATAACTTTCAGAATCTGCGAAATGTATTCTAGTTTCATAATAACATCACCGGGAATTTTGCACGGTGAAACTTTAGGCCCGGGGGGCGTTTTTACGCAGACTTTCGGCAGCCGTCCTGCGCTCTCAAAATTTTTCTCGCAGTTTCACATGCCCATCTTCAAACGACGATTCCCAAGCAACTAAAAGAGTCTAACTATCGCAATAAGTTTCAGAATCTGCGGAATATATTCTAGTTTCATAATAACCGCACCGGAAATTTTGCACGGTGAAACTTTGGGCCCGGGGGGCGTTTTTACGCGGACTTTCGGCAGCCGTCCTGCGCTCTCAAAATTTTTTTCGCAGTTTCACATGCCCATCTTCAAACGACGATTCCCAAGCAACTAAAAGAGTCTAACTATCGCAATAAGTTTCAGAATCTGCGGAATATATTCTAGTTTCATAATAACCGCACCGGAAATTTTGCACGGTGAAACTTTGGGCCCGGGGGGCGTTTTTACGCGGACTTTCGGCAGCCGTCCTGCGCTCTCAAAATTTTTCTCGCAGTTTCACATGCCCATCTTCAAACGACGATTCCCAAGCAACTAAAAGAGTCTAACTATCGCAATAACTTTCAGAATCTGCGAAATGTATTCTAGTTTCATAATAACATCACCGGGAATTTTGCACGGTGAAACTTTAGGCCCGGGGGGCGTTTTTACGCAGACTTTCGGCAGCCGTCCTGCGCTCTCAAAATTTTTCTCGCAGTTTCACATGCCCATCTTCAAACGACGATTCCCAAGCAACTAAAAGAGTCTAACTATCGCAATAAGTTTCAGAATCTGCGGAATATATTCTAGTTTCATAATAACCGCACCGGAAATTTTGCACGGTGAAACTTTAGGCCCGGGGGGCGTTTTTACGCGGACTTTCGGCAGCCGTCCTGCGCTCTCAAAATTTTTTTCGCAGTTTCACATGCCCATCTTCAAACGACGATTCCCAAGCAACTAAAAGAGTCTAACTATCGCAATAAGTTTCAGAATCTGCGGAATATATTCTAGTTTCATAATAACCGCACCGGAAATTTTGCACGGTGAAACTTTGGGCCCGGGGGGCGTTTTTACGCGGACTTTCGGCAGCCGTCCTGCGCTCTCAAAATTTTTCTCGCAGTTTCACATGCCCATCTTCAAACGACGATTCCCAAGCAACTAAAAGAGTCTAACTATCGCAATAACTTTCAGAATCTGCGAAATGTATTCTAGTTTCATAATAACATCACCGGGAATTTTGCACGGTGAAACTTTAGGCCCGGGGGGCGTTTTTACGCAGACTTTCGGCAGGCGTCCTGCGCTCTCAAAATTTTTCTCGCAGTTTCACATGCCCATCTTCAAACGACGATTCCCAAGCAACTAAAAGAGTCTAACTATCGCAATAAGTTTCAGAATCTGCGGAATATATTCTAGTTTCATAATAACCGCACCGGAAATTTTGCACGGTGAAACTTTGGGCCCGGGGGGCGTTTTTACGCGGACTTTCGGCAGCCGTCCTGCGCTCTCAAAATTTTTTTCGCAGTTTCACATGCCCATCTTCAAACGACGATTCCCAAGCAACTAAAAGAGTCTAACTATCGCAATAAGTTTCAGAATCTGCGGAATATATTCTAGTTTCATAATAACCGCACCGGAAATTTTGCACGGTGAAACTTTGGGCCCGGGGGGCGTTTTTACGCGGACTTTCGGCAGCCGTCCTGCGCTCTCAAAATTTTTCTCGCAGTTTCACATGCCCATCTTCAAACGACGATTCCCAAGCAACTAAAAGAGTCTAACTATCGCAATAACTTTCAGAATCTGCGAAATGTATTCTAGTTTCATAATAACATCACCGGGAATTTTGCACGGTGAAACTTTAGGCCCGGGGGGCGTTTTTACGCAGACTTTCGGCAGCCGTCCTGCGCTCTCAAAATTTTTCTCGCAGTTTCACATGCCCATCTTCAAACGACGATTCCCAAGCAACTAAAAGAGTCTAACTATCGCAATAAGTTTCAGAATCTGCGGAATATATTCTAGTTTCATAATAACCGCACCGGAAATTTTGCACGGTGAAACTTTGGGCCCGGGGGGCGTTTTTACGCGGACTTTCGGCAGCCGTCCTGCGCTCTCAAAATTTTTTTCGCAGTTTCACATGCCCATCTTCAAACGACGATTCCCAAGCAACTAAAAGAGTCTAACTATCGCAATAAGTTTCAGAATCTGCGGAATATATTCTAGTTTCATAATAACCGCACCGGAAATTTTGCACGGTGAAACTTTGGGCCCGGGGGGCGTTTTTACGCGGACTTTCGGCAGCCGTCCTGCGCTCTCAAAATTTTTCTCGCAGTTTCACATGCCCATCTTCAAACGACGATTCCCAAGCAACTAAAAGAGTCTAACTATCGCAATAACTTTCAGAATCTGCGAAATGTATTCTAGTTTCATAATAACATCACCGGGAATTTTGCACGGTGAAACTTTAGGCCCGGGGGGCGTTTTTACGCAGACTTTCGGCAGCCGTCCTGCGCTCTCAAAATTTTTCTCGCAGTTTCACATGCCCATCTTCAAACGACGATTCCCAAGCAACTAAAAGAGTCTAACTATCGCAATAAGTTTCAGAATCTGCGGAATATATTCTAGTTTCATAATAACCGCACCGGAAATTTTGCACGGTGAAACTTTGGGCCCGGGGGGCGTTTTTACGCGGACTTTCGGCAGCCGTCCTGCGCTCTCAAAATTTTTTTCGCAGTTTCACATGCCCATCTTCAAACGACGATTCCCAAGCAACTAAAAGAGTCTAACTATCGCAATAAGTTTCAGAATCTGCGGAATATATTCTAGTTTCATAATAACCGCACCGGAAATTTTGCACGGTGAAACTTTGGGCCCGGGGGGCGTTTTTACGCGGACTTTCGGCAGCCGTCCTGCGCTCTCAAAATTTTTCTCGCAGTTTCACATGCCCATCTTCAAACGACGATTCCCAAGCAACTAAAAGAGTCTAACTATCGCAATAACTTTCAGAATCTGCGAAATGTATTCTAGTTTCATAATAACATCACCGGGAATTTTGCACGGTGAAACTTTAGGCCCGGGGGGCGTTTTTACGCAGACTTTCGGCAGCCGTCCTGCGCTCTCAAAATTTTTCTCGCAGTTTCACATGCCCATCTTCAAACGACGATTCCCAAGCAACTAAAAGAGTCTAACTATCGCAATAAGTTTCAGAATCTGCGGAATATATTCTAGTTTCATAATAACCGCACCGGAAATTTTGCACGGTGAAACTTTGGGCCCGGGGGGCGTTTTTACGCGGACTTTCGGCAGCCGTCCTGCGCTCTCAAAATTTTTTTCGCAGTTTCACATGCCCATCTTCAAACGACGATTCCCAAGCAACTAAAAGAGTCTAACTATCGCAATAAGTTTCAGAATCTGCGGAATATATTCTAGTTTCATAATAACGGCACCGGAAATTTTGCACGGTGAAACTTTGGGCCCGGGGGGCGTTTTTACGCGGACTTTCGGCAGCCGTCCTGCGCTCTCAAAATTTTTCTCGCAGTTTCACATGCCCATCTTCAAACGACGATTCCCAAGCAACTAAAAGAGTCTAACTATCGCAATAACTTTCAGAATCTGCGAAATGTATTCTAGTTTCATAATAACATCACCGGGAATTTTGCACGGTGAAACTTTAGGCCCGGGGGGCGTTTTTACGCAGACTTTCGGCAGCCGTCCTGCGCTCTCAAAATTTTTCTCGCAGTTTCACATGCCCATCTTCAAACGACGATTCCCAAGCAACTAAAAGAGTCTAACTATCGCAATAAGTTTCAGAATCTGCGGAATATATTCTAGTTTCATAATAACCGCACCGGAAATTTTGCACGGTGAAACTTTGGGCCCGGGGGGCGTTTTTACGCGGACTTTCGGCAGCCGTCCTGCGCTCTCAAAATTTTTCTCGCAGTTTCACATGCCCATCTTCAAACGACGATTCCCAAGCAACTAAAAGAGTCTAACTATCGCAATAACTTTCAGAATCTGCGAAATGTATTCTAGTTTCATAATAACATCACCGGGAATTTTGCACGGTGAAACTTTAGGCCCGGGGGGCGTTTTTACGCAGACTTTCGGCAGCCGTCCTGCGCTCTCAAAATTTTTCTCGCAGTTTCACATGCCCATCTTCAAACGACGATTCCCAAGCAACTAAAAGAGTCTAACTATCGCAATAAGTTTCAGAATCTGCGGAATATATTCTAGTTTCATAATAACCGCACCGGAAATTTTGCACGGTGAAACTTTGGGCCCGGGGGGCGTTTTTACGCGGACTTTCGGCAGCCGTCCTGCGCTCTCAAAATTTTTTTCGCAGTTTCACATGCCCATCTTCAAACGACGATTCCCAAGCAACTAAAAGAGTCTAACTATCGCAATAAGTTTCAGAATCTGCGGAATATATTCTGGTTTCATAATAACCGCACCGGAAATTTTGCACGGTGAAACTTTGGGCCCGGGGGGCGTTTTTACGCGGACTTTCGGCAGCCGTCCTGCGCTCTCAAAATTTTTCTCGCAGTTTCACATGCCCATCTTCAAACGACGATTCCCAAGCAACTAAAAGAGTCTAACTATCGCAATAACTTTCAGAATCTGCGAAATGTATTCTAGTTTCATAATAACATCACCGGGAATTTTGCACGGTGAAACTTTAGGCCCGGGGGGCGTTTTTACGCAGACTTTCGGCAGCCGTCCTGCGCTCTCAAAATTTTTCTCGCAGTTTCACATGCCCATCTTCAAACGACGATTCCCAAGCAACTAAAAGAGTCTAACTATCGCAATAAGTTTCAGAATCTGCGGAATATATTCTAGTTTCATAATAACCGCACCGGAAATTTTGCACGGTGAAACTTTGGGCCCGGGGGGCGTTTTTACGCGGACTTTCGGCAGCCGTCCTGCGCTCTCAAAATTTTTTTCGCAGTTTCACATGCCCATCTTCAAACGACGATTCCCAAGCAACTAAAAGAGTCTAACTATCGCAATAAGTTTCAGAATCTGCGGAATATATTCTAGTTTCATAATAACCGCACCGGAAATTTTGCACGGTGAAACTTTGGGCCCGGGGGGCGTTTTTACGCGGACTTTCGGCAGCCGTCCTGCGCTCTCAAAATTTTTCTCGCAGTTTCACATGCCCATCTTCAAACGACGATTCCCAAGCAACTAAAAGAGTCTAACTATCGCAATAACTTTCAGAATCTGCGAAATGTATTCTAGTTTCATAATAACATCACCGGGAATTTTGCACGGTGAAACTTTAGGCCCGGGGGGCGTTTTTACGCAGACTTTCGGCAGCCGTCCTGCGCTCTCAAAATTTTTCTCGCAGTTTCACATGCCCATCTTCAAACGACGATTCCCAAGCAACTAAAAGAGTCTAACTATCGCAATAAGTTTCAGAATCTGCGGAATATATTCTAGTTTCATAATAACCGCACCGGAAATTTTGCACGGTGAAACTTTGGGCCCGGGGGGCGTTTTTACGCGGACTTTCGGCAGCCGTCCTGCGCTCTCAAAATTTTTCTCGCAGTTTCACATGCCCATCTTCAAACGACGATTCCCAAGCAACTAAAAGAGTCTAACTATCGCAATAAGTTTCAGAATCTGCGGAATATATTCTAGTTTCATAATAACCGCACCGGAAATTTTGCACGGTGAAACTTTGGGCCCGGGGGGCGTTTTTACGCGGACTTTCGGCAGCCGTCCTGCGCTCTCAAAATTTTTCTCGCAGTTTCACATGCCCATCTTCAAACGACGATTCCAAGCAACTAAAAGAGTCTAACTATCGCAATAAGTTTCAGAATCTGCGGAATATATTCTAGTTTCATAATAACCGCACCGGAAATTTTGCACGGTGAAACTTTGGGCCCGGGGGGCGTTTTTACGCGGACTTTCGGCAGCCGTCCTGCGCTCTCAAAATTTTTCTCGCAGTTTCACATGCCCATCTTCAAACGACGATTCCCAAGCAACTAAAAGAGTCTAACTATCGCAATAACTTTCAGAATCTGCGAAATGTATTCTAGTTTCATAATAACATCACCGGGAATTTTGCACGGTGAAACTTTAGGCCCGGGGGGCGTTTTTACGCAGACTTTCGGCAGCCGTCCTGCGCTCTCAAAATTTTTCTCGCAGTTTCACATGCCCATCTTCAAACGACGATTCCCAAGCAACTAAAAGAGTCTAACTATCGCAATAAGTTTCAGAATCTGCGGAATATATTCTAGTTTCATAATAACCGCACCGGAAATTTTGCACGGTGAAACTTTGGGCCCGGGGGGCGTTTTTACGCGGACTTTCGGCAGCCGTCCTGCGCTCTCAAAATTTTTTTCGCAGTTTCACATGCCCATCTTCAAACGACGATTCCCAAGCAACTAAAAGAGTCTAACTATCGCAATAAGTTTCAGAATCTGCGGAATATATTCTAGTTTCATAATAACCGCACCGGAAATTTTGCACGGTGAAACTTTGGGCCCGGGGGGCGTTTTTACGCGGACTTTCGGCAGCCGTCCTGCGCTCTCAAAATTTTTCTCGCAGTTTCACATGCCCATCTTCAAACGACGATTCCCAAGCAACTAAAAGAGTCTAACTATCGCAATAACTTTCAGAATCTGCGAAATGTATTCTAGTTTCATAATAACATCACCGGGAATTTTGCACGGTGAAACTTTAGGCCCGGGGGGCGTTTTTACGCAGACTTTCGGCAGCCGTCCTGCGCTCTCAAAATTTTTCTCGCAGTTTCACATGCCCATCTTCAAACGACGATTCCCAAGCAACTAAAAGAGTCTAACTATCGCAATAAGTTTCAGAATCTGCGGAATATATTCTAGTTTCATAATAACCGCACCGGAAATTTTGCACGGTGAAACTTTGGGCCCGGGGGGCGTTTTTACGCGGACTTTCGGCAGCCGTCCTGCGCTCTCAAAATTTTTTTCGCAGTTTCACATGCCCATCTTCAAACGACGATTCCCAAGCAACTAAAAGAGTCTAACTATCGCAATAAGTTTCAGAATCTGCGGAATATATTCTAGTTTCATAATAACCGCACCGGAAATTTTGCACGGTGAAACTTTGGGCCCGGGGGGCGTTTTTACGCGGACTTTCGGCAGCCGTCCTGCGCTCTCAAAATTTTTCTCGCAGTTTCACATGCCCATCTTCAAACGACGATTCCCAAGCAACTAAAAGAGTCTAACTATCGCAATAACTTTCAGAATCTGCGAAATGTATTCTAGTTTCATAATAACATCACCGGGAATTTTGCACGGTGAAACTTTAGGCCCGGGGGGCGTTTTTACGCAGACTTTCGGCAGCCGTCCTGCGCTCTCAAAATTTTTCTCGCAGTTTCACATGCCCATCTTCAAACGACGATTCCCAAGCAACTAAAAGAGTCTAACTATCGCAATAAGTTTCAGAATCTGCGGAATATATTCTAGTTTCATAATAACCGCACCGGAAATTTTGCACGGTGAAACTTTAGGCCCGGGGGGCGTTTTTACGCGGACTTTCGGCAGCCGTCCTGCGCTCTCAAAATTTTTTTCGCAGTTTCACATGCCCATCTTCAAACGACGATTCCCAAGCAACTAAAAGAGTCTAACTATCGCAATAAGTTTCAGAATCTGCGGAATATATTCTAGTTTCATAATAACCGCACCGGAAATTTTGCACGGTGAAACTTTGGGCCCGGGGGGCGTTTTTACGCGGACTTTCGGCAGCCGTCCTGCGCTCTCAAAATTTTTCTCGCAGTTTCACATGCCCATCTTCAAACGACGATTCCCAAGCAACTAAAAGAGTCTAACTATCGCAATAACTTTCAGAATCTGCGAAATGTATTCTAGTTTCATAATAACATCACCGGGAATTTTGCACGGTGAAACTTTAGGCCCGGGGGGCGTTTTTACGCAGACTTTCGGCAGGCGTCCTGCGCTCTCAAAATTTTTCTCGCAGTTTCACATGCCCATCTTCAAACGACGATTCCCAAGCAACTAAAAGAGTCTAACTATCGCAATAAGTTTCAGAATCTGCGGAATATATTCTAGTTTCATAATAACCGCACCGGAAATTTTGCACGGTGAAACTTTGGGCCCGGGGGGCGTTTTTACGCGGACTTTCGGCAGCCGTCCTGCGCTCTCAAAATTTTTTTCGCAGTTTCACATGCCCATCTTCAAACGACGATTCCCAAGCAACTAAAAGAGTCTAACTATCGCAATAAGTTTCAGAATCTGCGGAATATATTCTAGTTTCATAATAACCGCACCGGAAATTTTGCACGGTGAAACTTTGGGCCCGGGGGGCGTTTTTACGCGGACTTTCGGCAGCCGTCCTGCGCTCTCAAAATTTTTCTCGCAGTTTCACATGCCCATCTTCAAACGACGATTCCCAAGCAACTAAAAGAGTCTAACTATCGCAATAACTTTCAGAATCTGCGAAATGTATTCTAGTTTCATAATAACATCACCGGGAATTTTGCACGGTGAAACTTTAGGCCCGGGGGGCGTTTTTACGCAGACTTTCGGCAGCCGTCCTGCGCTCTCAAAATTTTTCTCGCAGTTTCACATGCCCATCTTCAAACGACGATTCCCAAGCAACTAAAAGAGTCTAACTATCGCAATAAGTTTCAGAATCTGCGGAATATATTCTAGTTTCATAATAACCGCACCGGAAATTTTGCACGGTGAAACTTTGGGCCCGGGGGGCGTTTTTACGCGGACTTTCGGCAGCCGTCCTGCGCTCTCAAAATTTTTTTCGCAGTTTCACATGCCCATCTTCAAACGACGATTCCCAAGCAACTAAAAGAGTCTAACTATCGCAATAAGTTTCAGAATCTGCGGAATATATTCTAGTTTCATAATAACCGCACCGGAAATTTTGCACGGTGAAACTTTGGGCCCGGGGGGCGTTTTTACGCGGACTTTCGGCAGCCGTCCTGCGCTCTCAAAATTTTTCTCGCAGTTTCACATGCCCATCTTCAAACGACGATTCCCAAGCAACTAAAAGAGTCTAACTATCGCAATAACTTTCAGAATCTGCGAAATGTATTCTAGTTTCATAATAACATCACCGGGAATTTTGCACGGTGAAACTTTAGGCCCGGGGGGCGTTTTTACGCAGACTTTCGGCAGCCGTCCTGCGCTCTCAAAATTTTTCTCGCAGTTTCACATGCCCATCTTCAAACGACGATTCCCAAGCAACTAAAAGAGTCTAACTATCGCAATAAGTTTCAGAATCTGCGGAATATATTCTAGTTTCATAATAACCGCACCGGAAATTTTGCACGGTGAAACTTTGGGCCCGGGGGGCGTTTTTACGCGGACTTTCGGCAGCCGTCCTGCGCTCTCAAAATTTTTTTCGCAGTTTCACATGCCCATCTTCAAACGACGATTCCCAAGCAACTAAAAGAGTCTAACTATCGCAATAAGTTTCAGAATCTGCGGAATATATTCTAGTTTCATAATAACCGCACCGGAAATTTTGCACGGTGAAACTTTGGGCCCGGGGGGCGTTTTTACGCGGACTTTCGACAGCCGTCCTGCGCTCTCAAAATTTTTCTCGCAGTTTCACATGCCCATCTTCAAACGACGATTCCCAAGCAACTAAAAGAGTCTAACTATCGCAATAACTTTCAGAATCTGCGAAATGTATTCTAGTTTCATAATAACATCACCGGGAATTTTGCACGGTGAAACTTTAGGCCCGGGGGGCGTTTTTACGCAGACTTTCGGCAGCCGTCCTGCGCTCTCAAAATTTTTCTCGCAGTTTCACATGCCCATCTTCAAACGACGATTCCCAAGCAACTAAAAGAGTCTAACTATCGCAATAAGTTTCAGAATCTGCGGAATATATTCTAGTTTCATAATAACCGCACCGGAAATTTTGCACGGTGAAACTTTGGGCCCGGGGGGCGTTTTTACGCGGACTTTCGGCAGCCGTCCTGCGCTCTCAAAATTTTTTTCGCAGTTTCACATGCCCATCTTCAAACGACGATTCCCAAGCAACTAAAAGAGTCTAACTATCGCAATAAGTTTCAGAATCTGCGGAATATATTCTAGTTTCATAATAACGGCACCGGAAATTTTGCACGGTGAAACTTTGGGCCCGGGGGGCGTTTTTACGCGGACTTTCGGCAGCCGTCCTGCGCTCTCAAAATTTTTCTCGCAGTTTCACATGCCCATCTTCAAACGACGATTCCCAAGCAACTAAAAGAGTCTAACTATCGCAATAACTTTCAGAATCTGCGAAATGTATTCTAGTTTCATAATAACATCACCGGGAATTTTGCACGGTGAAACTTTAGGCCCGGGGGGCGTTTTTACGCAGACTTTCGGCAGCCGTCCTGCGCTCTCAAAATTTTTCTCGCAGTTTCACATGCCCATCTTCAAACGACGATTCCCAAGCAACTAAAAGAGTCTAACTATCGCAATAAGTTTCAGAATCTGCGGAATATATTCTAGTTTCATAATAACCGCACCGGAAATTTTGCACGGTGAAACTTTGGGCCCGGGGGGCGTTTTTACGCGGACTTTCGGCAGCAGCCGTCCTGCGCTCTCAAAATTTTTCTCGCAGTTTCACATGCCCATCTTCAAACGACGATTCCCAAGCAACTAAAAGAGTCTAACTATCGCAATAACTTTCAGAATCTGCGAAATGTATTCTAGTTTCATAATAACATCACCGGGAATTTTGCACGGTGAAACTTTAGGCCCGGGGGGCGTTTTTACGCAGACTTTCGGCAGCCGTCCTGCGCTCTCAAAATTTTTCTCGCAGTTTCACATGCCCATCTTCAAACGACGATTCCCAAGCAACTAAAAGAGTCTAACTATCGCAATAAGTTTCAGAATCTGCGGAATATATTCTAGTTTCATAATAACCGCACCGGAAATTTTGCACGGTGAAACTTTGGGCCCGGGGGGCGTTTTTACGCGGACTTTCGGCAGCCGTCCTGCGCTCTCAAAATTTTTTTCGCAGTTTCACATGCCCATCTTCAAACGACGATTCCCAAGCAACTAAAAGAGTCTAACTATCGCAATAAGTTTCAGAATCTGCGGAATATATTCTAGTTTCATAATAACCGCACCGGAAATTTTGCACGGTGAAACTTTGGGCCCGGGGGGCGTTTTTACGCGGACTTTCGGCAGCCGTCCTGCGCTCTCAAAATTTTTCTCGCAGTTTCACATGCCCATCTTCAAACGACGATTCCCAAGCAACTAAAAGAGTCTAACTATCGCAATAACTTTCAGAATCTGCGAAATGTATTCTAGTTTCATAATAACATCACCGGGAAGTTTGCACGGTGAAACTTTAGGCCCGGGGGCGTTTTTACGCAGACTTTCGGCAGCCGTCCTGCGCTCTCAAAATTTTTCTCGCAGTTTCACATGCCCATCTTCAAACGACGATTCCCAAGCAACTAAAAGAGTCTAACTATCGCAATAAGTTTCAGAATCTGCGGAATATATTCTAGTTTCATAATAACCGCACCGGAAATTTTGCACGGTGAAACTTTGGGCCCGGGGGGCGTTTTTACGCGGACTTTCGGCAGCCGTCCTGCGCTCTCAAAATTTTTTCGCAGTTTCACATGCCCATCTTCAAACGACGATTCCCAAGCAACTAAAAGAGTCTAACTATCGCAATAAGTTTCAGAATCTGCGGAATATATTCTAGTTTCATAATAACCGCACCGGAAATTTTGCACGGTGAAACTTTGGGCCCGGGGGGCGTTTTTACGCGGACTTTCGGCAGCCGTCCTGCGCTCTCAAAATTTTTCTCGCAGTTTCACATGCCCATCTTCAAACGATGATTCCCAAGCAACTAAAAGAGTCTAACTATCGCAATAACTTTCAGAATCTGCGAAATGTATTCTAGTTTCATAATAACATCACCGGGAATTTTGCACGGTGAAACTTTAGGCCCGGGGGGCGTTTTTACGCAGACTTTCGGCAGCCGTCCTGCGCTCTCAAAATTTTTCTCGCAGTTTCACATGCCCATCTTCAAACGACGATTCCCAAGCAACTAAAAGAGTCTAACTATCGCAATAAGTTTCAGAATCTGCGGAATATATTCTAGTTTCATAATAACCGCACCGGAAATTTTGCACGGTGAAACTTTGGGCCCGGGGGGCGTTTTTACGCGGACTTTCGGCAGCCGTCCTGCGCTCTTAAAATTTTTTTCGCAGTTTCACATGCCCATCTTCAAACGACGATTCCCAAGCAACTAAAAGAGTCTAACTATCGCAATAAGTTTCAGAATCTGCGGAATATATTCTAGTTTCATAATAACCGCACCGGAAATTTTGCACGGTGAAACTTTGGGCCCGGGGGGCGTTTTTACGCGGACTTTCGGCAGCCGTCCTGCGCTCTCAAAATTTTTCTCGCAGTTTCACATGCCCATCTTCAAACGACGATTCCCAAGCAACTAAAAGAGTCTAACTATCGCAATAACTTTCAGAATCTGCGAAATGTATTCTAGTTTCATAATAACATCACCGGGAATTTTGCACGGTGAAACTTTAGGCCCGGGGGGGGTTTTTACGCAGACTTTCGGCAGCCGTCCTGCGCTCTCAAAATTTTTCTCGCAGTTTCACATGCCCATCTTCAAACGACGATTCCCAAGCAACTAAAAGAGTCTAACTATCGCAATAAGTTTCAGAATCTGCGGAATATATTCTAGTTTCATAATAACCGCACCGGAAATTTTGCACGGTGAAACTTTGGGCCCGGGGGGCGTTTTTACGCGGACTTTCGGCAGCCGTCCTGCGCTCTCAAAATTTTTTTCGCAGTTTCACATGCCCATCTTCAAACGACGATTCCCAAGCAACTAAAAGAGTCTAACTATCGCAATAAGTTTCAGAATCTGCGGAATATATTCTAGTTTCATAATAACCGCACCGGAAATTTTGCACGGTGAAACTTTGGGCCCGGGGGGCGTTTTTACGCGGACTTTCGGCAGCCGTCCTGCGCTCTCAAAATTTTTCTCGCAGTTTCACATGCCCATCTTCAAACGACGATTCCCAAGCAACTAAAAGAGTCTAACTATCGCAATAACTTTCAGAATCTGCGAAATGTATTCTAGTTTCATAATAACATCACCGGGAATTTTGCACGGTGAAACTTTAGGCCCGGGGGGGGTTTTTACGCAGACTTTCGGCAGCCGTCCTGCGCTCTCAAAATTTTTCTCGCAGTTTCACATGCCCATCTTCAAACGACGATTCCCAAGCAACTAAAAGAGTCTAACTATCGCAATAAGTTTCAGAATCTGCGGAATATATTCTAGTTTCATAATAACCGCACCGGAAATTTTGCACGGTGAAACTTTGGGCCCGGGGGGCGTTTTTACGCGGACTTTCGGCAGCCGTCCTGCGCTCTCAAAATTTTTCTCGCAGTTTCACATGCCCATCTTCAAACGACGATTCCCAAGCAACTAAAAGAGTCTAACTATCGCAATAAGTTTCAGAATCTGCGAAATGTATTCTAGTTTCATAATAACATCACCGGGAATTTTGCACGGTGAAACTTTAGGCCCGGGGGGCGTTTTTACGCAGACTTTCGGCAGCCGTCCTGCGCTCTCAAAATTTTTCTCGCAGTTTCACATGCCCATCTTCAAACGACGATTCCCAAGCAACTAAAAGAGTCTAACTATCGCAATAAGTTTCAGAATCTGCGGAATATATTCTAGTTTCATAATAACCGCACCGGAAATTTTGCACGGTGAAACTTTGGGCCCGGGGGGCGTTTTTACGCGGACTTTCGGCAGCCGTCCTGCGCTCTCAAAATTTTTTTCGCAGTTTCACATGCCCATCTTCAAACGACGATTCCCAAGCAACTAAAAGAGTCTAACTATCGCAATAAGTTTCAGAATCTGCGGAATATATTCTAGTTTCATAATAACCGCACCGGAAATTTTGCACGGTGAAACTTTGGGCCCGGGGGGCGTTTTTACGCGGACATTCGGCAGCCGTCCTGCGCTCTCAAAATTTTTCTCGCAGTTTCACATGCCCATCTTCAAACGACGATTCCCAAGCAACTAAAAGAGTCTAACTATCGCAATAACTTTCAGAATCTGCGAAATGTATTCTAGTTTCATAATAACATCACCGGGAATTTTGCACGGTGAAACTTTAGGCCCGGGGGGCGTTTTTACGCAGACTTTCGGCAGCCGTCCTGCGCTCTCAAAATTTTTCTTGCACTTTCACATGCCCATCTTCAAACGACGATTCCCAAGCAACTAAAAGAGTCTAACTATCGCAATAAGTTTCAGAATCTGCGGAATATATTCTAGTTTCATAATAACCGCACCGGAAATTTTGCACGGTGAAACTTTGGGCCCGGGGGGCGTTTTTACGCGGACTTTCGGCAGCCGTCCTGCGCTCTCAAAATTTTTTTCGCAGTTTCACATGCCCATCTTCAAACGACGATTCCCAAGCAACTAAAAGAGTCTAACTATCGCAATAACTTTCAGAATCTGCGAAATGTATTCTAGTTTCATAATAACATCCCCGGGAATTTTGCACGGTGAAACTTTAGGCCCGGGGGGCGTTTTTACGCAGACATTCGGCAGCCGTCCTGCGCTCTCAAAATTTTTCTCGCAGTTTCACATGCCCATCTTCAAACGACGATTCCCAAGCAACTAAAAGAGTCTAACTATCGCAATAAGTTTCAGAATCTGCGGAATATATTCTAGTTTCATAATAACCGCACCGGAAATTTTGCACGGTGAAACTTTGGGCCCGGGGGGCGTTTTTACGCGGACTTTCGGCAGCCGTCCTGCGCTCTCAAAATTTTTTTCGCAGTTTCACATGCCCATCTTCAAACGACGATTCCCAAGCAACTAAAAGAGTCTAACTATCGCAATAAGTTTCAGAATCTGCGGAATATATTCTAGTTTCATAATAACCGCACCGGAAATTTTGCACGGTGAAACTTTGGGCCCGGGGGGCGTTTTTACGCGGACTTTCGGCAGCCGTCCTGCGCTCTCAAAATTTTTCTCGCAGTTTCACATGCCCATCTTCAAACGACGATTCCCAAGCAACTAAAAGAGTCTAACTATCGCAATAACTTTCAGAATCTGCGAAATGTATTCTAGTTTCATAATAACATCCCCGGGAATTTTGCACGGTGAAACTTTAGGCCCGGGGGGCGTTTTTACGCAGACTTTCGGCAGCCGTCCTGCGCTCTCAAAATTTTTCTCGCAGTTTCACATGCCCATCTTCAAACGACGATTCCCAAGCAACTAAAAGAGTCTAACTATCGCAATAAGTTTCAGAATCTGCGGAATATATTCTAGTTTCATAATAACCGCACCGGAAATTTTGCACGGTGAAACTTTGGGCCCGGGGGGCGTTTTTACGCGGACTTTCGGCAGCCGTCCTGCGCTCTCAAAATTTTTTTCGCAGTTTCACATGCCCATCTTCAAACGACGATTCCCAAGCAACTAAAAGAGTCTAACTATCGCAATAAGTTTCAGAATCTGCGGAATATATTCTAGTTTCATAATAACCGCACCGGAAATTTTGCACGGTGAAACTTTGGGCCCGGGGGGCGTTTTTACGCGGACTTTCGGCAGCCGTCCTGCGCTCTCAAAATTTTTCTCGCAGTTTCACATGCCCATCTTCAAAGGACGATTCCCAAGCAACTAAAAGAGTCTAACTATCGCAATAACTTTCAGAATCTGCGAAATGTATTCTAGTTTCATAATAACATCACCGGGAATTTTGCACGGTGAAACTTTAGGCCCGGGGGGCATTTTTACGCAGACTTTCGGCAGCCGTCCTGCGCTCTCAAAATTTTTCTCGCAGTTTCACATGCCCATCTTCAAACGACGATTCCCAAGCAACTAAAAGAGTCTAACTATCGCAATAAGTTTCAGAATCTGCGGAATATATTCTAGTTTCATAATAACCGCACCGGAAATTTTGCACGGTGAAACTTTGGGCCCGGGGGGCGTTTTTACGCGGACTTTCGGCAGCCGTCCTGCGCTCTCAAAATTTTTTTCGCAGTTTCACATGCCCATCTTCAAACGACGATTCCCAAGCAACTAAAAGAGTCTAACTATCGCAATAAGTTTCAGAATCTGCGGAATATATTCTAGTTTCATAATAACCGCACCGGAAATTTTGCACGGTGAAACTTTGGGCCCGGGGGGCGTTTTTACGCGGACTTTCGGCAGCCGTCCTGCGCTCTCAAAATTTTTCTCGCAGTTTCACATGCCCATCTTCAAAGGACGATTCCCAAGCAACTAAAAGAGTCTAACTATCGCAATAACTTTCAGAATCTGCGAAATGTATTCTAGTTTCATAATAACATCACCGGGAATTTTGCACGGTGAAACTTTAGGCCCGGGGGGCGTTTTTACGCAGACTTTCAGCAGCCGTCCTGCGCTCTCAAAATTTTTCTCGCAGTTTCACATGCCCATCTTCAAACGACGATTCCCAAGCAACTGAAAGAGTCTAACTATCGCAATAAGTTTCAGAATCTGCGGAATATATTCTAGTTTCATAATAACCGCACCGGAAATTTTGCACGGTGAAACTTTGGGCCCGGGGGGCGTTTTTACGCGGACTTTCGGCAGCCGTCCTGCGCTCTCAAAATTTTTTTCGCAGTTTCACATGCCCATCTTCAAACGACGATTCCCAAGCAACTAAAAGAGTCTAACTATCGCAATAAGTTTCAGAATCTGCGGAATATATTCTAGTTTCATAATAACCGCACCGGAAATTTTGCACGGTGAAACTTTGGGCCCGGGGGGCGTTTTTACGCGGACTTTCGGCAGCCGTCCTGCGCTCTCAAAATTTTTCTCGCAGTTTCACATGCCCATCTTCAAACGACGATTCCCAAGCAACTAAAAGAGTCTAACTATCGCAATAACTTTCAGAATCTGCGAAATGTATTCTAGTTTCATAATAACATCACCGGGAATTTTGCACGGTGAAACTTTAGGCCCGGGGGGCGTTTTTACGCAGACTTTCGGCAGCCGTCCTGCGCTCTCAAAATTTTTCTCGCAGTTTCACATGCCCATCTTCAAACGACGATTCCCAAGCAACTAAAAGAGTCTAACTATCGCAATAAGTTTCAGAATCTGCGGAATATATTCTAGTTTCATAATAACCGCACCGGAAATTTTGCACGGTGAAACTTTGGGCCCGGGGGGCGTTTTTACGCGGACTTTCGGCAGCCGTCCTGCGCTCTCAAAATTTTTTTCGCAGTTTCACATGCCCATCTTCAAACGACGATTCCCAAGCAACTAAAAGAGTCTAACTATCGCAATAAGTTTCAGAATCTGCGGAATATATTCTAGTTTCATAATAACCGCACCGGAAATTTTGCACGGTGAAACTTTGGGCCCGGGGGGCGTTTTTACGCGGACTTTCGGCAGCCGTCCTGCGCTCTCAAAATTTTTCTCGCAGTTTCACATGCCCATCTTCAAACGACGATTCCCAAGCAACTAAAAGAGTCTAACTATCGCAATAACTTTCAGAATCTGCGAAATGTATTCTAGTTTCATAATAACATCACCGGGAATTTTGCACGGTGAAACTTTAGGCCCGGGGGGCGTTTTTACGCAGACTTTCGGCAGCCGTCCTGCGCTCTCAAAATTTTTCTCGCAGTTTCACATGCCCATCTTCAAACGACGATTCCCAAGCAACTAAAAGAGTCTAACTATCGCAATAAGTTTCAGAATCTGCGGAATATATTCTAGTTTCATAATAACCGCACCGGAAATTTTGCACGGTGAAACTTTGGGCCCGGGGGGCGTTTTTACGCGGACTTTCGGCAGCCGTCCTGCGCTCTCAAAATTTTTTTCGCAGTTTCACATGCCCATCTTCAAACGACGATTCCCAAGCAACTAAAAGAGTCTAACTATCGCAATAAGTTTCAGAATCTGCGGAATATATTCTAGTTTCATAATAACCGCACCGGAAATTTTGCACGGTGAAACTTTGGGCCCGGGGGGCGTTTTTACGCGGACTTTCGGCAGCCGTCCTGCGCTCTCAAAATTTTTCTCGCAGTTTCACATGCCCATCTTCAAACGACGATTCCCAAGCAACTAAAAGAGTCTAACTATCGCAATAACTTTCAGAATCTGCGAAATGTATTCTAGTTTCATAATAACATCACCGGGAATTTTGCACGGTGAAACTTTAGGCCCGGGGGGCGTTTTTACGCAGACTTTCGGCAGCCGTCCTGCGCTCTCAAAATTTTTCTCGCAGTTTCACATGCCCATCTTCAAACGACGATTCCCAAGCAACTAAAAGAGTCTAACTATCGCAATAAGTTTCAGAATCTGCGGAATATATTCTAGTTTCATAATAACCGCACCGGAAATTTTGCACGGTGAAACTTTGGGCCCGGGGGGCGTTTTTACGCGGACTTTCGGCAGCCGTCCTGCGCTCTCAAAATTTTTTTCGCAGTTTCACATGCCCATCTTCAAACGACGATTCCCAAGCAACTAAAAGAGTCTAACTATCGCAATAAGTTTCAGAATCTGCGGAATATATTCTAGTTTCATAATAACCGCACCGGAAATTTTGCACGGTGAAACTTTGGGCCCGGGGGGCGTTTTTACGCGGACTTTCGGCAGCCGTCCTGCGCTCTCAAAATTTTTCTCGCAGTTTCACATGCCCATCTTCAAACGACGATTCCCAAGCAACTAAAAGAGTCTAACTATCGCAATAACTTTCAGAATCTGCGAAATGTATTCTAGTTTCATAATAACATCACCGGGAATTTTGCACGGTGAAACTTTAGGCCCGGGGGGCGTTTTTACGCAGACTTTCGGCAGCCGTCCTGCGCTCTCAAAATTTTTCTCGCAGTTTCACATGCCCATCTTCAAACGACGATTCCCAAGCAACTAAAAGAGTCTAACTATCGCAATAAGTTTCAGAATCTGCGGAATATATTCTAGTTTCATAATAACCGCACCGGAAATTTTGCACGGTGAAACTTTGGGCCCGGGGGGCGTTTTTACGCGGACTTTCGGCAGCCGTCCTGCGCTCTCAAAATTTTTTTCGCAGTTTCACATGCCCATCTTCAAACGACGATTCCCAAGCAACTAAAAGAGTCTAACTATCGCAATAAGTTTCAGAATCTGCGGAATGTATTCTAGTTTCATAATAACCGCACCGGAAATTTTGCACGGTGAAACTTTGGGCCCGGGGGGCGTTTTTACGCGGACTTTCGGCAGCCGTCCTGCGCTCTCAAAATTTTTCTCGCAGTTTCACATGCCCATCTTCAAACGACGATTCCCAAGCAACTAAAAGAGTCTAACTATCGCAATAACTTTCAGAATCTGCGAAATGTATTCTAGTTTCATAATAACATCACCGGGAATTTTGCACGGTGAAACTTTAGGCCCGGGGGGCGTTTTTACGCAGACTTTCGGCAGCCGTCCTGCGCTCTCAAAATTTTTCTCGCAGTTTCACATGCCCATCTTCAAACGACGATTCCCAAGCAACTAAAAGAGTCTAACTATCGCAATAAGTTTCAGAATCTGCGGAATATATTCTAGTTTCATAATAACCGCACCGGAAATTTTGCACGGTGAAACTTTGGGCCCGGGGGGCGTTTTTACGCGGACTTTCGGCAGCCGTCCTGCGCTCTCAAAATTTTTCTCGCAGTTTCACATGCCCATCTTCAAACGACGATTCCCAAGCAACTAAAAGAGTCTAACTATCGCAATAACTTTCAGAATCTGCGAAATGTATTCTAGTTTCATAATAACATCACCGGGAATTTTGCACGGTGAAACTTTAGGCCCGGGGGGCGTTTTTACGCAGACTTTCGGCAGCCGTCCTGCGCTCTCAAAATTTTTCTCGCAGTTTCACATGCCCATCTTCAAACGACGATTCCCAAGCAACTAAAAGAGTCTAACTATCGCAATAAGTTTCAGAATCTGCGGAATATATTCTAGTTTCATAATAACCGCACCGGAAATTTTGCACGGTGAAACTTTGGGCCCGGGGGGCGTTTTTACGCGGACTTTCGGCAGCCGTCCTGCGCTCTCAAAATTTTTTTCGCAGTTTCACATGCCCATCTTCAAACGACGATTCCCAAGCAACTAAAAGAGTCTAACTATCGCAATAAGTTTCAGAATCTGCGGAATATATTCTAGTTTCATAATAACCGCACCGGAAATTTTGCACGGTGAAACTTTGGGCCCGGGGGGCGTTTTTACGCGGACTTTCGGCAGCCGTCCTGCGCTCTCAAAATTTTTCTCGCAGTTTCACATGCCCATCTTCAAACGACGATTCCCAAGCAACTAAAAGAGTCTAACTATCGCAATAACTTTCAGAATCTGCGAAATGTATTCTAGTTTCATAATAACATCACCGGGAATTTTGCACGGTGAAACTTTAGGCCCGGGGGGCGTTTTTACGCAGACTTTCGGCAGCCGTCCTCCGCTCTCAAAATTTTTCTCGCAGTTTCACATGCCCATCTTCAAACGACGATTCCCAAGCAACTAAAAGAGTCTAACTATCGCAATAAGTTTCAGAATCTGCGGAATATATTCTAGTTTCATAATAACCGCACCGGAAATTTTGCACGGTGAAACTTTGGGCCCGGGGGGCGTTTTTACGCGGACTTTCGGCAGCCGTCCTGCGCTCTCAAAATTTTTTTCGCAGTTTCACATGCCCATCTTCAAACGACGATTCCCAAGCAACTAAAAGAGTCTAACTATCGCAATAAGTTTCAGAATCTGCGGAATATATTCTAGTTTCATAATAACCGCACCGGAAATTTTGCACGGTGAAACTTTGGGCCCGGGGGGCGTTTTTACGCGGACTTTCGGCAGCCGTCCTGCGCTCTCAAAATTTTTCTCGCAGTTTCACATGCCCATCTTCAAACGACGATTCCCAAGCAACTAAAAGAGTCTAACTATCGCAATAACTTTCAGAATCTGCGAAATGTATTCTAGTTTCATAATAACATCACCGGGAATTTTGCACGGTGAAACTTTAGGCCCGGGGGGCGTTTTTACGCAGACTTTCGGCAGCCGTCCTGCGCTCTCAAAATTTTTCTCGCAGTTTCACATGCCCATCTTCAAACGACGATTCCCAAGCAACTAAAAGAGTCTAACTATCGCAATAAGTTTCAGAATCTGCGGAATATATTCTAGTTTCATAATAACCGCACCGGAAATTTTGCACGGTGAAACTTTGGGCCCGGGGGGCGTTTTTACGCGGACTTTCGGCAGCCGTCCTGCGCTCTCAAAATTTTTTTCGCAGTTTCACATGCCCATCTTCAAACGACGATTCCCAAGCAACTAAAAGAGTCTAACTATCGCAATAAGTTTCAGAATCTGCGGAATATATTCTAGTTTCATAATAACCGCACCGGAAATTTTGCACGGTGAAACTTTGGGCCCGGGGGGCGTTTTTACGCGGACTTTCGGCAGCCGTCCTGCGCTCTCAAAATTTTTCTCGCAGTTTCACATGCCCATCTTCAAACGACGATTCCCAAGCAACTAAAAGAGTCTAACTATCGCAATAACTTTCAGAATCTGCGAAATGTATTCTTGTTTCATAATAACATCACCGGGAATTTTGCACGGTGAAACTTTAGGCCCGGGGGGCGTTTTTACGCAGACTTTCGGCAGCCGTCCTGCGCTCTCAAAATTTTTCTCGCAGTTTCACATGCCCATCTTCAAACGACGATTCCCAAGCAACTAAAAGAGTCTAACTATCGCAATAATTTCAGAATCTGCGGAATATATTCTAGTTTCATAATAACCGCACCGGAAATTTTGCACGGTGAAACTTTGGGCCCGGGGGGCGTTTTTACGCGGACTTTCGGCAGCCGTCCTGCGCTCTCAAAATTTTTTTCGCAGTTTCACATGCCCATCTTCAAACGACGATTCCCAAGCAACTAAAAGAGTCTAACTATCGCAATAAGTTTCAGAATCTGCGGAATATATTCTAGTTTCATAATAACCGCACCGGAAATTTTGCACGGTGAAACTTTGGGCCCGGGGGGCGTTTTTACGCGGACTTTCGGCAGCCGTCCTGCGCTCTCAAAATTTTTCTCGCAGTTTCACATGCCCATCTTCAAACGACGATTCCTAAGCAACTAAAAGAGTCTAACTATCGCAATAACTTTCAGAATCTGCGAAATGTATTCTAGTTTCATAATAACATCACCGGGAATTTTGCACGGTGAAACTTTAGGCCCGGGGGGCGTTTTTACGCAGACTTTCGGCAGCCGTCCTGCGCTCTCAAAATTTTTCTCGCAGTTTCACATGCCCATCTTCAAACGACGATTCCCAAGCAACTAAAAGAGTCTAACTATCGCAATAAGTTTCAGAATCTGCGGAATATATTCTAGTTTCATAATAACCGCACCGGAAATTTTGCACGGTGAAACTTTGGGCCCGGGGGGCGTTTTTACGCGGACTTTCGGCAGCCGTCCTGCGCTCTCAAAATTTTTTTCGCAGTTTCACATGCCCATCTTCAAACGACGATTCCCAAGCAACTAAAAGAGTCTAACTATCGCAATAAGTTTCAGAATCTGCGGAATATATTCTAGTTTCATAATAACCGCACCGGAAATTTTGCACGGTGAAACTTTGGGCCCGGGGGGCGTTTTTACGCGGACTTTCGGCAGCCGTCCTGCGCTCTCAAAATTTTTCTCGCAGTTTCACATGCCCATCTTCAAACGACGATTCCCAAGCAACTAAAAGAGTCTAACTATCGCAATAACTTTCAGAATCTGCGAAATGTATTCTAGTTTCATAATAACATCACCGGGAATTTTGCACGGTGAAACTTTAGGCCCGGGGGGCGTTTTTACGCAGACTTTCGGCAGCCGTCCTGCGCTCTCAAAATTTTTCTCGCAGTTTCACATGCCCATCTTCAAACGACGATTCCCAAGCAACTAAAAGAGTCTAACTATCGCAATAAGTTTCAGAATCTGCGGAATATATTCTAGTTTCATAATAACCGCACCGGAAATTTTGCACGGTGAAACTTTGGGCCCGGGGGGCGTTTTTACGCGGACTTTCGGCAGCCGTCCTGCGCTCTCAAAATTTTTCTCGCAGTTTCACATGCCCATCTTCAAACGACGATTCCCAAGCAACTAAAAGAGTCTAACTATCGCAATAACTTTCAGAATCTGCGAAATGTATTCTAGTTTCATAATAACATCACCGGGAATTTTGCACGGTGAAACTTTAGGCCCGGGGGGCGTTTTTACGCAGACTTTCGGCAGCCGTCCTGCGCTCTCAAAATTTTTCTCGCAGTTTCACATGCCCATCTTCAAACGACGATTCCCAAGCAACTAAAAGAGTCTAACTATCGCAATAAGTTTCAGAATCTGCGGAATATATTCTAGTTTCATAATAACCGCACCGGAAATTTTGCACGGTGAAACTTTGGGCCCGGGGGGCGTTTTTACGCGGACTTTCGGCAGCCGTCCTGCGCTCTCAAAATTTTTTTCGCAGTTTCACATGCCCATCTTCAAACGACGATTCCCAAGCAACTAAAAGAGTCTAACTATCGCAATAAGTTTCAGAATCTGCGGAATATATTCTAGTTTCATAATAACCGCACCGGAAATTTTGCACGGTGAAACTTTGGGCCCGGGGGGCGTTTTTACGCGGACTTTCGGCAGCCGTCCTGCGCTCTCAAAATTTTTCTCGCAGTTTCACATGCCCATCTTCAAACGACGATTCCCAAGCAACTAAAAGAGTCTAACTATCGCAATAACTTTCAGAATCTGCGAAATGTATTCTAGTTTCATAATAACATCACCGGGAATTTTGCACGGTGAAACTTTAGGCCCGGGGGGCGTTTTTACGCAGACTTTCGGCAGCCGTCCTGCGCTCTCAAAATTTTTCTCGCAGTTTCACATGCCCATCTTCAAACGACGATTCCCAAGCAACTAAAAGAGTCTAACTATCGCAATAAGTTTCAGAATCTGCGGAATATATTCTAGTTTCATAATAACCGCACCGGAAATTTTGCACGGTGAAACTTTGGGCCCGGGGGGCGTTTTTACGCGGACTTTCGGCAGCCGTCCTGCGCTCTCAAAATTTTTTTCGCAGTTTCACATGCCCATCTTCAAACGACGATTCCCAAGCAACTAAAAGAGTCTAACTATCGCAATAAGTTTCAGAATCTGCGGAATATATTCTAGTTTCATAATAACCGCACCGGAAATTTTGCACGGTGAAACTTTGGGCCCGGGGGGCGTTTTTACGCGGACTTTCGGCAGCCGTCCTGCGCTCTCAAAATTTTTCTCGCAGTTTCACATGCCCATCTTCAAACGACGATTCCCAAGCAACTAAAAGAGTCTAACTATCGCAATAACTTTCAGAATCTGCGAAATGTATTCTAGTTTCATAATAACATCACCGGGAATTTTGCACGGTGAAACTTTAGGCCCGGGGGGCGTTTTTACGCAGACTTTCGGCAGCCGTCCTGCGCTCTCAAAATTTTTCTCGCAGTTTCACATGCCCATCTTCAAACGACGATTCCCAAGCAACTAAAAGAGTCTAACTATCGCAATAAGTTTCAGAATCTGCGGAATATATTCTAGTTTCATAATAACCGCACCGGAAATTTTGCACGGTGAAACTTTGGGCCCGGGGGGCGTTTTTACGCGGACTTTCGGCAGCCGTCCTGCGCTCTCAAAATTTTTTTCGCAGTTTCACATGCCCATCTTCAAACGACGATTCCCAAGCAACTAAAAGAGTCTAACTATCGCAATAAGTTTCAGAATCTGCGGAATATATTCTAGTTTCATAATAACCGCACCGGAAATTTTGCACGGTGAAACTTTGGGCCCGGGGGGCGTTTTTACGCGGACTTTCGGCAGCCGTCCTGCGCTCTCAAAATTTTTCTCGCAGTTTCACATGCCCATCTTCAAACGACGATTCCCAAGCAACTAAAAGAGTCTAACTATCGCAATAACTTTCAGAATCTGCGAAATGTATTCTTGTTTCATAATAACATCACCGGGAATTTTGCACGGTGAAACTTTAGGCCCGGGGGGCGTTTTTACGCAGACTTTCGGCAGCCGTCCTGCGCTCTCAAAATTTTTCTCGCAGTTTCACATGCCCATCTTCAAACGACGATTCCCAAGCAACTAAAAGAGTCTAACTATCGCAATAATTTCAGAATCTGCGGAATATATTCTAGTTTCATAATAACCGCACCGGAAATTTTGCACGGTGAAACTTTGGGCCCGGGGGGCGTTTTTACGCGGACTTTCGGCAGCCGTCCTGCGCTCTCAAAATTTTTTTCGCAGTTTCACATGCCCATCTTCAAACGACGATTCCCAAGCAACTAAAAGAGTCTAACTATCGCAATAAGTTTCAGAATCTGCGGAATATATTCTAGTTTCATAATAACCGCACCGGAAATTTTGCACGGTGAAACTTTGGGCCCGGGGGGCGTTTTTACGCGGACTTTCGGCAGCCGTCCTGCGCTCTCAAAATTTTTCTCGCAGTTTCACATGCCCATCTTCAAACGACGATTCCTAAGCAACTAAAAGAGTCTAACTATCGCAATAACTTTCAGAATCTGCGAAATGTATTCTAGTTTCATAATAACATCACCGGGAATTTTGCACGGTGAAACTTTAGGCCCGGGGGGCGTTTTTACGCAGACTTTCGGCAGCCGTCCTGCGCTCTCAAAATTTTTCTCGCAGTTTCACATGCCCATCTTCAAACGACGATTCCCAAGCAACTAAAAGAGTCTAACTATCGCAATAAGTTTCAGAATCTGCGGAATATATTCTAGTTTCATAATAACCGCACCGGAAATTTTGCACGGTGAAACTTTGGGCCCGGGGGGCGTTTTTACGCGGACTTTCGGCAGCCGTCCTGCGCTCTCAAAATTTTTTTCGCAGTTTCACATGCCCATCTTCAAACGACGATTCCCAAGCAACTAAAAGAGTCTAACTATCGCAATAAGTTTCAGAATCTGCGGAATATATTCTAGTTTCATAATAACCGCACCGGAAATTTTGCACGGTGAAACTTTGGGCCCGGGGGGCGTTTTTACGCGGACTTTCGGCAGCCGTCCTGCGCTCTCAAAATTTTTCTCGCAGTTTCACATGCCCATCTTCAAACGACGATTCCCAAGCAACTAAAAGAGTCTAACTATCGCAATAACTTTCAGAATCTGCGAAATGTATTCTAGTTTCATAATAACATCACCGGGAATTTTGCACGGTGAAACTTTAGGCCCGGGGGGCGTTTTTACGCAGACTTTCGGCAGCCGTCCTGCGCTCTCAAAATTTTTCTCGCAGTTTCACATGCCCATCTTCAAACGACGATTCCCAAGCAACTAAAAGAGTCTAACTATCGCAATAAGTTTCAGAATCTGCGGAATATATTCTAGTTTCATAATAACCGCACCGGAAATTTTGCACGGTGAAACTTTGGGCCCGGGGGGCGTTTTTACGCGGACTTTCGGCAGCCGTCCTGCGCTCTCAAAATTTTTTTCGCAGTTTCACATGCCCATCTTCAAACGACGATTCCCAAGCAACTAAAAGAGTCTAACTATCGCAATAAGTTTCAGAATCTGCGGAATATATTCTAGTTTCATAATAACCGCACCGGAAATTTTGCACGGTGAAACTTTGGGCCCGGGGGGCGTTTTTACGCGGACTTTCGGCAGCCGTCCTGCGCTCTCAAAATTTTTCTCGCAGTTTCACATGCCCATCTTCAAACGACGATTCCCAAGCAACTAAAAGAGTCTAACTATCGCAATAACTTTCAGAATCTGCGAAATGTATTCTAGTTTCATAATAACATCACCGGGAATTTTGCACGGTGAAACTTTAGGCCCGGGGGGCGTTTTTACGCAGACTTTCGGCAGCCGTCCTGCGCTCTCAAAATTTTTCTCGCAGTTTCACATGCCCATCTTCAAACGACGATTCCCAAGCAACTAAAAGAGTCTAACTATCGCAATAAGTTTCAGAATCTGCGGAATATATTCTAGTTTCATAATAACCGCACCGGAAATTTTGCACGGTGAAACTTTGGGCCCGGGGGGCGTTTTTACGCGGACTTTCGGCAGCCGTCCTGCGCTCTCAAAATTTTTTTCGCAGTTTCACATGCCCATCTTCAAACGACGATTCCCAAGCAACTAAAAGAGTCTAACTATCGCAATAAGTTTCAGAATCTGCGGAATATATTCTAGTTTCATAATAACCGCACCGGAAATTTTGCACGGTGAAACTTTGGGCCCGGGGGGCGTTTTTACGCGGACTTTCGGCAGCCGTCCTGCGCTCTCAAAATTTTTCTCGCAGTTTCACATGCCCATCTTCAAACGACGATTCCCAAGCAACTAAAAGAGTCTAACTATCGCAATAACTTTCAGAATCTGCGAAATGTATTCTAGTTTCATATTAACATCACCGGGAATTTTGCACGGTGAAACTTTAGGCCCGGGGGGCGTTTTTACGCAGACTTTCGGCAGCCGTCCTGCGCTCTCAAAATTTTTCTCGCAGTTTCACATGCCCATCTTCAAACGACGATTCCCAAGCAACTAAAAGAGTCTAACTATCGCAATAAGTTTCAGAATCTGCGGAATATATTCTAGTTTCATAATAACCGCACCGGAAATTTTGCACGGTGAAACTTTGGGCCCGGGGGGCGTTTTTACGCGGACTTTCGGCAGCCGTCCTGCGCTCTCAAAATTTTTTTCGCAGTTTCACATGCCCATCTTCAAACGACGATTCCCAAGCAACTAAAAGAGTCTAACTATCGCAATAAGTTTCAGAATCTGCGGAATATATTCTAGTTTCATAATAACCGCACCGGAAATTTTGCACGGTGAAACTTTGGGCCCGGGGGGCGTTTTTACGCGGACTTTCGGCAGCCGTCCTGCGCTCTCAAAATTTTTCTCGCAGTTTCACATGCCCATCTTCAAACGACGATTCCCAAGCAACTAAAAGAGTCTAACTATCGCAATAACTTTCAGAATCTGCGAAATGTATTCTAGTTTCATAATAACATCACCGGGAATTTTGCACGGTGAAACTTTAGGCCCGGGGGGCGTTTTTACGCAGACTTTCGGCAGCCGTCCTGCGCTCTCAAAATTTTTCTCGCAGTTTCACATGCCCATCTTCAAACGACGATTCCCAAGCAACTAAAAGAGTCTAACTATCGCAATAAGTTTCAGAATCTGCGGAATATATTCTAGTTTCATAATAACCGCACCGGAAATTTTGCACGGTGAAACTTTGGGCCCGGGGGGCGTTTTTACGCGGACTTTCGGCAGCCGTCCTGCGCTCTCAAAATTTTTTTCGCAGTTTCACATGCCCATCTTCAAACGACGATTCCCAAGCAACTAAAAGAGTCTAACTATCGCAATAAGTTTCAGAATCTGCGGAATATATTCTAGTTTCATAATAACCGCACCGGAAATTTTGCACGGTGAAACTTTGGGCCCGGGGGGCGTTTTTACGCGGACTTTCGGCAGCCGTCCTGCGCTCTCAAAATTTTTCTCGCAGTTTCACATGCCCATCTTCAAACGACGATTCCCAAGCAACTAAAAGAGTCTAACTATCGCAATAACTTTCAGAATCTGCGAAATGTATTCTAGTTTCATAATAACATCACCGGGAATTTTGCACGGTGAAACTTTAGGCCCGGGGGGCGTTTTTACGCAGACTTTCGGCAGCCGTCCTGCGCTCTCAAAATTTTTCTCGCAGTTTCACATGCCCATCTTCAAACGACGATTCCCAAGCAACTAAAAGAGTCTAACTATCGCAATAAGTTTCAGAATCTGCGGAATATATTCTAGTTTCATAATAACCGCACCGGAAATTTTGCACGGTGAAACTTTGGGCCCGGGGGGCGTTTTTACGCGGACTTTCGGCAGCCGTCCTGCGCTCTCAAAATTTTTTTCGCAGTTTCACATGCCCATCTTCAAACGACGATTCCCAAGCAACTAAAAGAGTCTAACTATCGCAATAAGTTTCAGAATCTGCGGAATATATTCTAGTTTCATAATAACCGCACCGGAAATTTTGCACGGTGAAACTTTGGGCCCGGGGGGCGTTTTTACGCGGACTTTCGGCAGCCGTCCTGCGCTCTCAAAATTTTTCTCGCAGTTTCACATGCCCATCTTCAAACGACGATTCCCAAGCAACTAAAAGAGTCTAACTATCGCAATAACTTTCAGAATCTGCGAAATGTATTCTTGTTTCATAATAACATCACCGGGAATTTTGCACGGTGAAACTTTAGGCCCGGGGGGCGTTTTTACGCAGACTTTCGGCAGCCGTCCTGCGCTCTCAAAATTTTTCTCGCAGTTTCACATGCCCATCTTCAAACGACGATTCCCAAGCAACTAAAAGAGTCTAACTATCGCAATAATTTCAGAATCTGCGGAATATATTCTAGTTTCATAATAACCGCACCGGAAATTTTGCACGGTGAAACTTTGGGCCCGGGGGGCGTTTTTACGCGGACTTTCGGCAGCCGTCCTGCGCTCTCAAAATTTTTTTCGCAGTTTCACATGCCCATCTTCAAACGACGATTCCCAAGCAACTAAAAGAGTCTAACTATCGCAATAAGTTTCAGAATCTGCGGAATATATTCTAGTTTCATAATAACCGCACCGGAAATTTTGCACGGTGAAACTTTGGGCCCGGGGGGCGTTTTTACGCGGACTTTCGGCAGCCGTCCTGCGCTCTCAAAATTTTTCTCGCAGTTTCACATGCCCATCTTCAAACGACGATTCCTAAGCAACTAAAAGAGTCTAACTATCGCAATAACTTTCAGAATCTGCGAAATGTATTCTAGTTTCATAATAACATCACCGGGAATTTTGCACGGTGAAACTTTAGGCCCGGGGGGCGTTTTTACGCAGACTTTCGGCAGCCGTCCTGCGCTCTCAAAATTTTTCTCGCAGTTTCACATGCCCATCTTCAAACGACGATTCCCAAGCAACTAAAAGAGTCTAACTATCGCAATAAGTTTCAGAATCTGCGGAATATATTCTAGTTTCATAATAACCGCACCGGAAATTTTGCACGGTGAAACTTTGGGCCCGGGGGGCGTTTTTACGCGGACTTTCGGCAGCCGTCCTGCGCTCTCAAAATTTTTTTCGCAGTTTCACATGCCCATCTTCAAACGACGATTCCCAAGCAACTAAAAGAGTCTAACTATCGCAATAAGTTTCAGAATCTGCGGAATATATTCTAGTTTCATAATAACCGCACCGGAAATTTTGCACGGTGAAACTTTGGGCCCGGGGGCGTTTTTACGCGGACTTTCGGCAGCCGTCCTGCGCTCTCAAAATTTTTCTCGCAGTTTCACATGCCCATCTTCAAACGACGATTCCCAAGCAACTAAAAGAGTCTAACTATCGCAATAACTTTCAGAATCTGCGAAATGTATTCTAGTTTCATATTAACATCACCGGGAATTTTGCACGGTGAAACTTTAGGCCCGGGGGGCGTTTTTACGCAGACTTTCGGCAGCCGTCCTGCGCTCTCAAAATTTTTCTCGCAGTTTCACATGCCCATCTTCAAACGACGATTCCCAAGCAACTAAAAGAGTCTAACTATCGCAATAAGTTTCAGAATCTGCGGAATATATTCTAGTTTCATAATAACCGCACCGGAAATTTTGCACGGTGAAACTTTGGGCCCGGGGGGCGTTTTTACGCGGACTTTCGGCAGCCGTCCTGCGCTCTCAAAATTTTTTTCGCAGTTTCACATGCCCATCTTCAAACGACGATTCCCAAGCAACTAAAAGAGTCTAACTATCGCAATAAGTTTCAGAATCTGCGGAATATATTCTAGTTTCATAATAACCGCACCGGAAATTTTGCACGGTGAAACTTTGGGCCCGGGGGGCGTTTTTACGCGGACTTTCGGCAGCCGTCCTGCGCTCTCAAAATTTTTCTCGCAGTTTCACATGCCCATCTTCAAACGACGATTCCCAAGCAACTAAAAGAGTCTAACTATCGCAATAACTTTCAGAATCTGCGAAATGTATTCTAGTTTCATAATAACATCACCGGGAATTTTGCACGGTGAAACTTTAGGCCCGGGGGGCGTTTTTACGCAGACTTTCGGCAGCCGTCCTGCGCTCTCAAAATTTTTCTCGCAGTTTCACATGCCCATCTTCAAACGACGATTCCCAAGCAACTAAAAGAGTCTAACTATCGCAATAAGTTTCAGAATCTGCGGAATATATTCTAGTTTCATAATAACCGCACCGGAAATTTTGCACGGTGAAACTTTGGGCCCGGGGGGCGTTTTTACGCGGACTTTCGGCAGCCGTCCTGCGCTCTCAAAATTTTTTCGCAGTTTCACATGCCCATCTTCAAACGACGATTCCCAAGCAACTAAAAGAGTCTAACTATCGCAATAAGTTTCAGAATCTGCGGAATATATTCTAGTTTCATAATAACCGCACCGGAAATTTTGCACGGTGAAACTTTGGGCCCGGGGGGCGTTTTTACGCGGACTTTCGGCAGCCGTCCTGCGCTCTCAAAATTTTTCTCGCAGTTTCACATGCCCATCTTCAAACGACGATTCCCAAGCAACTAAAAGAGTCTAACTATCGCAATAACTTTCAGAATCTGCGAAATGTATTCTAGTTTCATATTAACATCACCGGGAATTTTGCACGGTGAAACTTTAGGCCCGGGGGGCGTTTTTTACGCAGACTTTCGGCAGCCGTCCTGCGCTCTCAAAATTTTTCTCGCAGTTTCACATGCCCATCTTCAAACGACGATTCCCAAGCAACTAAAAGAGTCTAACTATCGCAATAAGTTTCAGAATCTGCGGAATATATTCTAGTTTCATAATAACCGCACCGGAAATTTTGCACGGTGAAACTTTGGGCCCGGGGGGCGTTTTTACGCGGACTTTCGGCAGCCGTCCTGCGCTCTCAAAATTTTTTTCGCAGTTTCACATGCCCATCTTCAAACGACGATTCCCAAGCAACTAAAAGAGTCTAACTATCGCAATAAGTTTCAGAATCTGCGGAATATATTCTAGTTTCATAATAACCGCACCGGAAATTTTGCACGGTGAAACTTTGGGCCCGGGGGGCGTTTTTACGCGGACTTTCGGCAGCCGTCCTGCGCTCTCAAAATTTTTCTCGCAGTTTCACATGCCCATCTTCAAACGACGATTCCCAAGCAACTAAAAGAGTCTAACTATCGCAATAACTTTCAGAATCTGCGAAATGTATTCTAGTTTCATAATAACATCACCGGGAATTTTGCACGGTGAAACTTTAGGCCCGGGGGGCGTTTTTACGCAGACTTTCGGCAGCCGTCCTGCGCTCTCAAAATTTTTCTCGCAGTTTCACATGCCCATCTTCAAACGACGATTCCCAAGCAACTAAAAGAGTCTAACTATCGCAATAAGTTTCAGAATCTGCGGAATATATTCTAGTTTCATAATAACCGCACCGGAAATTTTGCACGGTGAAACTTTGGGCCCGGGGGGCGTTTTTACGCGGACTTTCGGCAGCCGTCCTGCGCTCTCAAAATTTTTTTCGCAGTTTCACATGCCCATCTTCAAACGACGATTCCCAAGCAACTAAAAGAGTCTAACTATCGCAATAAGTTTCAGAATCTGCGGAATATATTCTAGTTTCATAATAACCGCACCGGAAATTTTGCACGGTGAAACTTTGGGCCCGGGGGGCGTTTTTACGCGGACTTTCGGCAGCCGTCCTGCGCTCTCAAAATTTTTCTCGCAGTTTCACATGCCCATCTTCAAACGACGATTCCCAAGCAACTAAAAGAGTCTAACTATCGCAATAACTTTCAGAATCTGCGAAATGTATTCTAGTTTCATAATAACATCACCGGGAATTTTGCACGGTGAAACTTTAGGCCCGGGGGGCGTTTTTACGCAGACTTTCGGCAGCCGTCCTGCGCTCTCAAAATTTTTCTCGCAGTTTCACATGCCCATCTTCAAACGACGATTCCCAAGCAACTAAAAGAGTCTAACTATCGCAATAAGTTTCAGAATCTGCGGAATATATTCTAGTTTCATAATAACCGCACCGGAAATTTTGCACGGTGAAACTTGGGCCCGGGGGGCGTTTTTACGCGGACTTTCGGCAGCCGTCCTGCGCTCTCAAAATTTTTTTCGCAGTTTCACATGCCCATCTTCAAACGACGATTCCCAAGCAACTAAAAGAGTCTAACTATCGCAATAAGTTTCAGAATCTGCGGAATATATTCTAGTTTCATAATAACCGCACCGGAAATTTTGCACGGTGAAACTTTGGGCCCGGGGGGCGTTTTTACGCGGACTTTCGGCAGCCGTCCTGCGCTCTCAAAATTTTTCTCGCAGTTTCACATGCCCATCTTCAAACGACGATTCCCAAGCAACTAAAAGAGTCTAACTATCGCAATAACTTTCAGAATCTGCGAAATGTATTCTAGTTTCATAATAACATCACCGGGAATTTTGCACGGTGAAACTTTAGGCCCGGGGGGCGTTTTTACGCAGACTTTCGGCAGCCGTCCTGCGCTCTCAAAATTTTTCTCGCAGTTTCACATGCCCATCTTCAAACGACGATTCCCAAGCAACTAAAAGAGTCTAACTATCGCAATAAGTTTCAGAATCTGCGGAATATATTCTAGTTTCATAATAACCGCACCGGAAATTTTGCACGGTGAAACTTTGGGCCCGGGGGGCGTTTTTACGCGGACTTTCGGCAGCCGTCCTGCGCTCTCAAAATTTTTTTCGCAGTTTCACATGCCCATCTTCAAACGACGATTCCCAAGCAACTAAAAGAGTCTAACTATCGCAATAAGTTTCAGAATCTGCGGAATATATTCTAGTTTCATAATAACCGCACCGGAAATTTTGCACGGTGAAACTTTGGGCCCGGGGGGCGTTTTTACGCGGACTTTCGGCAGCCGTCCTGCGCTCTCAAAATTTTTCTCGCAGTTTCACATGCCCATCTTCAAACGACGATTCCCAAGCAACTAAAAGAGTCTAACTATCGCAATAACTTTCAGAATCTGCGAAATGTATTCTAGTTTCATAATAACATCACCGGGAATTTTGCACGGTGAAACTTTAGGCCCGGGGGGCGTTTTTACGCAGACTTTCGGCAGCCGTCCTGCGCTCTCAAAATTTTTCTCGCAGTTTCACATGCCCATCTTCAAACGACGATTCCCAAGCAACTAAAAGAGTCTAACTATCGCAATAAGTTTCAGAATCTGCGGAATATATTCTAGTTTCATAATAACCGCACCGGAAATTTTGCACGGTGAAACTTTGGGCCCGGGGGGCGTTTTTACGCGGACTTTCGGCAGCCGTCCTGCGCTCTCAAAATTTTTTTCGCAGTTTCACATGCCCATCTTCAAACGACGATTCCCAAGCAACTAAAAGAGTCTAACTATCGCAATAAGTTTCAGAATCTGCGGAATATATTCTAGTTTCATAATAACCGCACCGGAAATTTTGCACGGTGAAACTTTGGGCCCGGGGGGCGTTTTTACGCGGACTTTCGGCAGCCGTCCTGCGCTCTCAAAATTTTTCTCGCAGTTTCACATGCCCATCTTCAAACGACGATTCCCAAGCAACTAAAAGAGTCTAACTATCGCAATAACTTTCAGAATCTGCGAAATGTATTCTAGTTTCATAATAACATCACCGGGAATTTTGCACGGTGAAACTTTAGGCCCGGGGGGCGTTTTTACGCAGACTTTCGGCAGCCGTCCTGCGCTCTCAAAATTTTTCTCGCAGTTTCACATGCCCATCTTCAAACGACGATTCCCAAGCAACTAAAAGAGTCTAACTATCGCAATAAGTTTCAGAATCTGCGGAATATATTCTAGTTTCATAATAACCGCACCGGAAAATTTTGCACGGTGAAACTTTGGGCCCGGGGGGCGTTTTTACGCGGACTTTCGGCAGCCGTCCTGCGCTCTCAAAATTTTTTTCGCAGTTTCACATGCCCATCTTCAAACGACGATTCCCAAG
>CAWVNO010001306.1:0-18008 GCA_963930645.1 Salticus scenicus
GGAAGCACCTGTGACTGATGTAACGTGTCTTTCGCTTCATAAAAAATCAGTAGATTGCAAGTTCACAATACATAGATCACAGACAACTTATTAAGGGCCCTGTTTCCTGCAATGCCACACAATTTGTCAACACAGAGCCACAGCGATATTTCTTGGCGGCCTGGCACTTTTATATCCATGCCGCATGGTAATAGAATATATTAGCTATTGCATAACCTGAGTCACATCCAAATACAAAACAGCATCGAGATTTAGACATTCATCATAAAATAAAACAATAATTAGAAAAATAATGATGCGCGCTCACTGTACTCAGTATTAACGTGGTACATCAACTACAGTCAGCGCCACTCTGCGGCCAGTTCAGCACGAGGTCCACTTTTGAAGGAGGAAACCCGTAGAGGAATTTTCTCCTTTCTATAGCTTCATGCCTTGCCGATTTCCTGCGGATTGATTCGAGATCGAGAATTCACTATAAACTAATAAATCAAAGATGAAGTTCGCTCAAAGATGATCCTCGTCGAGTTAACATAGATATTCGCGACTCAATTGAACTATAGAGGGCGATCTATTGTCGTCTGCTTCAAAAGTTGTGTCGGATAATGCTAACGTTCTACACATGCAACAATAGTAAGGAATGGCTAATTTAAGTATTCAATGCATTATTAATATGCAAATATTATGCCGAATTCGAGAAATTTAGTTGATGCGGAAGTGCTTTTGAAATGAGAAAGGATTATAATTTTTGGAGGAACCAAAGCAACCGAAAACAAAAATGATGTTAAGTGGTGATTTCCTTACAAGTAAGTGCAATGAAAAAATCTACATAGTATGAAAGAAACTAATGATAAAAGATTTAGATTGCTAAATTCGATTTTATAATTTCGCAGTTTATATTTTCATGTGTGTTTATATCTTCCTGTAAAGCTGCAGTGCAAGATACAAGCGTCAGTAGGCGGTTTTTTTATATTGTGTTACGGTAAAAAAGCAGCTTGTTTATTGTTTTGTTTTTCCTCCCGGAAAGTGATCAATTTTTGAAAGTTCATTTGATAATTATTGTTTGCTTTCGATGTGTCCACGTCAATGCAACGTTTTATTTTGCATTGTTTGTTTGATTAGTTAATTTCGTAAGTGATTTTATTATTTTAATTTCTTTCGTTATTTATTTTCCTGTTCTTTTGATCACGATTTTTTAAGTGAAAAGCAAATAGAGTGTGTGTGAATGCACCAGTAATGGACATCATGCAATGATTTTAATAAAAAATAACGGCTTCAATTATTTATCTAAATGTTAATTCTTGAAAGATTTGAATGTTTTTATTCGTTTAATACTTAAACTATTAGCAAATTTAACGAATTCATAAAGAAGAAAATGATGTTTTTCAATAAAAATTGCATTGTTTAGTAGTAAGAGCTCAAAGCTGATTTAATTACTGTGTATATTTATTTTCTAATGAAAATTGCATTTCTTTTTCTTTTGTTATTGTATTTAGCTGCTAGTTTTGAGTAGTTTGCTAAAATTCTTCCTTATTTTTATATACTATATATTTCACTTCAGTTGTATTAAAATTAAAAGCAGTATATATATATATATATATATTAAGTTGGAAGAATGCTTTTTATTTATTTTTATGAAAAGCAAGGATACTGGTCTCACTTTCAGATTTCTGCAATGTAAATGACAACAAAAGTTAACATTAAAAATACATTGGAAAGCTTTTAAAAACAGCACAGATTGAAGGTAGAAAGAATTAGAACATCAAGTGGAATCAACAGCAACTTCTTGCAATTCTATGTTGGACACGAACTTGTAACTGTCAAAGTTAAGTGAACCTGCCTGCAGCATAGTATGATTTGATAATATATGCTATGCTGTATGGAAAGTTTTTTTATACAATTTGTTTTTAAATCGGAATCAAAACAGTCATGCCACAAAAAAGATGTTCCAGGTAATGTTAATTTTTCTTTTTTTAATTACAGTTTGTATTTTTATGATTTTCTTCTTTTAACTTGATATATATACTTTTATGAACATTGGTTTTATTACTTACATACTTAGATTTATGTTTGATTTATATTTGTAAGAATGTGTTTCATTTATATTTGTTTGTTTCATTAAATCTAACCACCATTATTAAATTGACTAATTTATTTTTTATATTTTCAAAGTCCAGCTAATTTTTAAACTATTAGCAACTTTTCTTTCCTTCTTTAGTTAAAAATATTAATAAATGTACTAAACTTTTCTTTGTATTATAAATATAAAATTAATTATATAGAACTATGCAGGGTTCATACTCCACAGGGAAAACCTGGAAAACAGGGAATACTCAGGGAATTTGGAATTTGTTAAAAAAAGTCAGGGAAAATAAAAATTTTCATTAAAACTCAGGGAAAATCAGTTATAAAACCTGGAAAAAGAAATGTTTTTTTTCTCTCAAGTTATGTTTTTCTTGTTCAGCTTCGTATCAAAATTTAAATGATTAAGTATTTTGAAAATACGCACGTAAATAATGGTTTCTACATGAATTTCTATCATGATCGGCAGTAATATGACATCATACATGAAAGTAGCTATATTTTGTCTTGTCTAGAGGAGCATTTCTTGTAATATGTCGCTAATATTTTCTTGAAATTATCTGGAAACTCAGGGAATGTTTTTTCCATATTTGAGTATGAACCCTGCTATGAAATAACTGAATGAAAATGATAGTAAATTTAAGTTATAGGATTCTCATCAGACATAAAAAACTGGGTGATGATTTTTCAGTGTTACTCAGAAACAAACTGAGGCTGGTTATAGGGTTTTAAGGCCGATTGACTCCACAAGTGTTCTAGGTCTATAGGGAGGATGGTCTACATGGGGGTCTTTCTAAGGGGTCCTAGCCTGTACAGTCGGTAACAGAAATGTCCGAACACCAGCAAAAATTCCTATGTAAAAAAAAGTACTCTTCATACGGTTTTGCTAAATAAATCCTTATCGCATCATGTTCTTACACTGACTAAGAACAGTATTCGACAAGGATTTATTTAGGACAAGGTGTACATAGGAATTTTTGCTAGTGTTCGGACACTTTTGTTATCAACTGCATTTACATGCGTTTTGGAGGAAACCACGGAAAACTCCAAACGACTAGGTCGATGAGTGCAACCTGGGATCGAACCCGGCACCTCCCATCTACCAGCTTTGAGCGCAAAACCGCTCAGCTGCTGGTGGGCTAACAAACTGAGGTTTTTAAAAATGAATGTGTGAGCAGAAAAATACAAATAAATAAATAAACACATAAAGTTCTGAACCCAGTGGCCAGGGGCGTAGCTTGAGGGGGGGGAGTCTCCCCCCCCAATGTTTTAAAAAATAGGGCGGCATATTGAAGTTTCTGGGAGCGCTGTTTTGCGACTTAAAGTTCATTTGAAAGTGGATCATAATTTTGTTAATTATCGTTATTTAACAAAAACACTTAAGAGTTTTATGTATCACAAGCTGACCAGCTGGTTCACCGACCAGCAAAAAAGTTGTGTGTCTGACTGTAGCAAACTCCCGTTTGGTGGCGCCTGCGGCGCCCTCTAAACTAGTTAGACGCCTAAAACAGCCTGTTTTCCTATCGTGCAAACGACCCTTGAAAATTCTCATTGTATTCATGACGCTTAAAAAAATCTGATCATAACGAATTCCTGTTTGGGAGCGCCTATGGCATGAGTTCCCGTTTTGTTCACTTACGATAGCCTGTTCGCTTACCGTACAAAAGACAGTTGAAAATTCTAATCATATTCGGGACCCTTTAAGAGTAGCAAACTCCAGCTGAACGGCGCCTTCGATGTTCAGGCACCTTCAAAGGCATAATGAGGTTTCTGGGGCGCTGTTTTGCGCCTTGAAGTTCATTTGAAAGTGGATCATAATTTTGTTGATTATCGTTAGTTACCAAAAACACTTAAGATTTTTATGCATCAGAAGCTTCCTTAGGCATCCAACTGGTTCACCGACCAGCAAAAAAAGTTCGCATTAAAATGTCTGACTGTAGCAAACTCCCGTTAGGTGGCGCCCTCTTAACTAATTAGACGCCTAAAACAGTCTTTTTAAACGTGTATAACAACCAATTTTCCTACTGTGCAAACTATCCTTGAAAATTATCTTCGTTATCACGACCCTTAAAAAAATCTGATTATAACAAATTCCTGTTTGTGGGCGCCTATGGCATGATTTCCCATTTAAACACTTACAATAGTCTGTTCGCTTACCATGCAAAAGACTGTTGTAAACTTTGATCGTATTCAGGACACTTTAAGAATAAGTTTGCAGCAAACTCCAGCTGAGCGGCGCCCTTCCCAGTTCAGGCACCTACAACAGAATGTTCGCTTACCATGCAACGGCCCTTGAAAATTCTGACCTTAGCAAATTCGCGCTCTGTGGTGACTGCGGTACCCTTCTCCCATTTCAGATACTTACAACTGACTCGTAAGTATGCACAATCGCTTTCTCACCTCCAAAGACTTAAAATTACGTTTTTTCAAGACCTTAGCTCGAAAAAAAAAAAAAAAAAAAAAAAAAAAGCAGTTTATTGTACGTTATGGCTATTGTATAAAAACGAAATTAGATAAGGTTTGATTTGATTATAACGATTTCTCACTAACAATTTTTGATTCTAAGTGATCCTTTAAGCAAACTTTTTATTTTAGTTTCATCGCTTACGGGTTTTGAAATATTTATAAGTCTATAGAATTCAACTAGTGTTTTGTGACATGAAATAGCGCAAGGAAGCTGATTTAACGTCGCATTAATAGGCACATATTGAGCAATTGGCAACAGTTTGGGATTAACGCCCCAGTGGCGATCCGAAGACAAGCCATCACGATTTTTATCTTCTGCGGAAGAGGGCTCCCCCACTTCAGTATCTTCCAGAGGTATTATTTGCACGGAGCATGAAGGATATTGCAGCTACGACAGAGTTTATGTGCACCAGAGACTGACTTTCGTGATAATCTTCAATTGGCTTGATTATTGAATCCACAATCTTTCTGTCAAGCAGGTAGACCGGTAGACGTGAGGTGCTGGGTACGATCCCAGATCGCGCTTGTTGGCCAAGTCGTTCGGAATTTTCCGTGGTTTTCTCCGAAACTTGCGTAAATACGGGCTAGGATCTCATAGAAAGACCTCCACAAAAGGCATTCCCCCTCAGGCCTAGGACCCTAGAACAGTCACTCGGAATTTTTCCCAAACACCGACACCAACACCTAAGTAAGATATAAATTTCTGTATAAAAAAGATTTAATTTTGGACAATGGGACTCTTTTTTAGTTTGTTTTCCACATAAAGGCATGTGGTAATTCTGTCGCGTTCCTTAGCAATGGCTACTACATTTCTTAAAATATTTTTCACACAATATGGGAAAAAAGAAAAACGTTTTTTAATTGGTTTAAATATGTAAAATAATAGTAATAAATAAATTACTGATTTTCTTTTTCCTTAAGAGTGAACAATACCTAATTTCATAATAAGAAAACACCACAGACCTGGCGTTTAAAAGCAATAATTACAAAACTTTGAATAAACACCATAAAATTCAATAAACTTGCAATAATTGTTTCGGTTCGAAAGAACACACGATCCTTCGTTAGGCGAAAAAATTAGGCACAAGTGCTGCAGTCAAAGCAGAAACACACAAAATCGTTTTAAGTGAGCAGCAAAAATATATACAGATGAATGTAAACATAAAAATACTGGTGTGAGGAGAATAGTGCTGACTCTAAAATAAAAGGGCCGCCTGGGGGAATTCAATAAAAAGGGACATTATTTGCATAATTTGCAATGTTCTATGTTATGATTTTTTTACGTAACAAAAGTAAATTACTAATTTTCCTTGTATATATATATTGGCTGTATGCATTTGTTATTCCAGGAATGCTGAAGAACTACTGCTAAGAAAGTTTAAAAGTCAGGGGGGGGGGATGTAAAGGCCTCTAAACATTTAAAATGTTAGAAAAGGCTACTTCATACCAAAATTTTTTTTTAAAGGGCCGCCAGGTGCTAAAATATGTTGAAAAAGGGCCACAGGATGCTAAAAACTGTTTAAAAGGGCACCATGCCAAATTAGCCTAGTGTCAGCCCTACATAATTATGAAATAAAAGAAGAAAACAAATAAATACCTAAGTAAATTAGATTAAAAAAGGGAACAAAATCTAAAAATTTCAAAATTAAAGGAAAATTGAACTAATGTGAGTTTCATAGCATCAGACAAGAATGAAGTGGAACAAATATCATTAAGAAGATTTTTCGAATTTTAAAATATGTAAAAATCTTCATGGATATTCAAATGGGAAGAGAAGACAGGAGATGAAATTATGTTAGTTTTAGAAAAATCAAAACGATGACTATGAGCCCAGCAGTGGGAAGCAATAGATTTAGAGATCTCTTCATTACGAACATTTCGATGATGATCATTTATTCTATATTTCAAACACCTTCTTGTTTGATCAATATAAACTAAATTGCACATCGAACATAAGACTAAATAGATGCCAGAACGGTTTTCAGTAGGAATGGGATCTTTAAGAGAAAATAATTTAATTTTGTTGACGGGTTTCTAAATGACTTTAAAACCAAACGGAGAGAGAATTTTAGAAGTTTAAAAGAAAGTGATAAATAAAAAGGTAAAACAACTGGAATGAGACTGTGATCATTCAATTTGGTATCAGAACGTTTAGATTCTTGAATTTATATAAAGCTTTATTAATAATAGAGTGCTTATAGCCTCGAGAAAGAACAAGAGATTTTAAGTAATTAACTTCTTTCGAAAGACTAGACAGATCAGAACAAATGTGTAAGGCTTATGTTTTTCTTACTCATTTTCCAAAAATTGATAAATTTTTAATATTTCATTTTGCGGTAGAAAAAAAAAAAAAAAAAAGGAAAGAAAGAAAGAGAAAAATGCACATATTGAAAATTCAGATTTTTGAACTTAGAATTACATTAAAAATAAATAAACGATTGTAAATTTTCTAAATGTGAAAACAGAATTTAAATATACATTATGTAATGAGTAATCATGAAATCAAACTTTCCCATATAGAGTAACATGGGCCACGGCTGTCGGTGAGATTAGGTATTATCCACTCTAAAAATATAAAATTGCTTTCCTTAGGAACAGTTACTACTTTCATTTCTTAAAATTTATTTTGAAAGTTTTATGTTTTACCTGAATTATAATGTAATATCTTTAAACTTGTTGGAAAAGGGGGAAAAATCTCTTTCAGTTGTTCTACTTTATCTCAACACCAATACTCTAGTTCTCCTAAGAAAGATGCTTTTGTTTAGTCTCATATGAGAATATATATAAATGTATTTATTTCTGCAAAGCACATTAACCATATCTTTCGAACGATACTACTTGTAAGTCCTTCCTTTTATTGAATAGGCTAAAAATGTAAGAGGAATTTCATGTCTGCATATTAATATATAGATTCGCTGAAAAAATTTAGATTGCTCCAAAGAATTACTAAACTAAATACATGAAAAAACCTTTACTGACATTGCCATTAACTGCCATTACTGATATTGCCATACTTGCTTGCCATTAAACTTTTCCACCGGGTTCCCGGTGGGAAAGTTTAACGGCAAGCAACGAAGTCAGTAAATGTTTTTTCATGTATTTAGTTTAGTAATTCAACACTTCGTTTTTAATTAATATAGTTTAAATGCTCCAAAGAAGTATAAAAAAAAAAAGCTACTAAATGGAGGGGAAAAAAAAAAAAAACAGCCTTTTTTTTTTTTTTCTTGGCAGATTTTAGGAATAATGGGAGGGGGGAGGAGGAGGAGAGGGGGGGGGGGTACGTATTAACCGGCAACACTCTTGAAAGCATGTGGGTGGCATTTTCAGATGAGGAATACGAAAGGGCGCCAAACGTCGGGTCTCCCCCCCCAATCAAATTTTCACGCTACGCCCCTGCCAGTGGCAGAAACACGGCAACATAGTCGCGGACACAGAAAAACTGCTTGTGGACAGTTTTTGTCTGTACTGATAAAAAAATTTGTCTGCAACTTTCGAATAACAATTCACTTAAAAAATGTTTCTGTATCAAAACTAAAACTAATACTTTTATTGTTTATATTGTGCTGTGTCAAACATTGCTATAAAATATTTAATTGAATGAATACACATAATTCTTTATACTATATTGTTCTTCAGTAAAATTGTATTCGTGTATTGTTGCACAAGATCACCACTGATGATAAGCGCCCCCTCCCCACCCCAATCAGCTTTCAGGCTTTTTGAGTGTTTTTACCCCTGATTACACACAAATTTTGCAGACAGACTATGAAATTTTAAAAGCCTGTTGCAGATAGCTACAAAAACTTTCTACCACTGGGGTTCTGAATTAATGTGTATTTACATTTTGTAGAAAATTGTATTATTATTTTTTTTAAAAATATATTTAGCTGTTAGTTTTGAGTTGTCTACTTGCCAAGTTTTTTTCTTTTATATATGGACGGCTCATTGTAAAAGTGGTGTAACTCCATATTTTTTCAATATGTATATTTTTACTTAATTGTATCACATTTTGTCACACCTTTCATTATAAAAAAGAAAACTTCAATAATTGCACTAAAGACCCATAAATGGCATTACATGTTTTTCTCACAAAACTAAAACTTCAAAATATTCATTATATAAATGAAGTTTCTAAGTTATTTCAAATTATTTTTAATAGAATGTATAAATTCTTATGACTATCATTTGTATTTAACACAAAAATTGATAATACTTACTGAATCTTGACGTGACGTTTCTTTCTACGCATAAATTTGTAAAAAGCTCATTATTTCAAAATCAATTTCCAAGGAGATAATTCACTTTTGCAATGAACGATCCATATATTTCAGTTGTACTAAAAGCAGTATAGCATTTTTTTTTTCCATCTTAAAATTTGGAGTGACTCCACTCGACTTTCCAAACATAAAGTAATTAATAATTGTTTAAATAAATTAAGAGGTGTCAGTAAATAAACAAAAGAGAAAATTAAAGGGTGTGTAAGTATTTTTCTCTATGTAGTATGTTCTTTAAATTAACGTAATTACCCTTCAAATATTTTGAGCATTGATCATGATGATAAAAGAAATTTTTGTTGTGTCCCTGTAAAAATCTATTAATGCTAAACTCACTAAAATCTATGCTGATCATGTGACGGTCACCTATAGCAATTTATATAAATTTTCAGCTAAATCGAATGAGGCATTCAAAGTCTATTACACTTTAAATAATTTGTGCCCATATGCCACAATGCTGAAGAATTTTCGTGTCACTCGTGTTATCTGTCAGCTTTTAAGAAAATGCAACCTTTATCGATTAACAGCTGAATAATAGCATATTAAAATTTTTAGAAACAAAAAAGTTTGTTACTGCCAGTTAGTAACGTATATATTTATTATTGATATTGAATAATATCGCCTTGCATATAGGAATTAGCTCTCTGGTGAAGTTTCTTGCAGGAAACAGGAAAAAATTCTGCCACAGAAGATATATACATTTTCCAAAAAATTCTTATTTTTTTCTTTTTAATTCCACTTTCTCATCCTGAAAATTCACATCGTTAAATTAATACTCATTTTCAATAAATAAATAAATAAATAAATAAATAAATAAATAAATAATAATAAAAAAAATATTATTACAATTTTTACTTTAAAAATGCAAAATAACTAATTGCATTTTTGTTTATTTTTAGCTGAAAGATAAAATACTAAAATTAAAAAAAATCAATTTTTTGAAAATGAGTACTAGTTTAAACCTTTTGAATGTGAAAACTGAATTTAAAATGAAGTAAAAAAAAAAAAAAAAAAAGACTTTTTCTACTAGCTTGATTCACACTGAAATGTATGAAAAAAATCAAGTGTTGCCACCTAAATTTCATACTTTAGTTAATTTTAAAAAATTTAATTGTCATGTCGAAAAACTGTTTATATCCCTAGATTCAGAAAAATCGCCCCTTCCATTTGGTACCGAATTTGTAAGGAGCCACATACTTTTTTAAATGACTGAAATGAATTAAGATGAAGTGTTTCTACCTAAATTTCATACTTTAATTAATTTTAAAAAATCTGTGTCAAAAAATTGTTTGCACTCTTTGATTCAGAAAAATCGTTTTTTTCATTTAGTACTGAATTTGTAACGATAGAACTGATATTCCAAATGTATTTCTTCCCATTTCTATTTTTAACCAAGATTCGGCAGACGGTTTATGACAGAGAATGTAAGCTAAAAAAAAGTCTTTAAAAATACATTAGGTAGTGAGTTATCCTATAAACAAATTTTGCCACACAGTTGTATCCGATTTTATGACTGAAGATGGAGAAATTGTAAGAGGAAATGCACCTCTTACAGTATCCACGTAAGTAGATTTTTTTTTTTTTAATGCCACATTATCAAAGTTTATGTTAACTCTGGAGGTTAATGTACAATTGAATGAACTACTTAAAAATATCCGCTTGCCACATAGCGGCTAAACAAGATAAAGTGGTGACTTTAACAATTTGCTACCCTCTCATGACCATCATAAAAATTAATATCATTCCATTGTCAATGTAAACATTGTGCATTTCTGAAATTAAAAATGAATTTTGTCAAGTGACATCAAAATATCCCATATTTCGGAATCAGTCAGCAAAAATATGGCATATTTCTTAAATTATACATTAAAAAAGCAGAAATTTCATTGATTGCCAGTTAAATCTTTTCTATATGAAATCTGTTTTTAAAATATATACATATTGATTCTCAAAGGGGAAAAAATGTACCAAATCAGTGCTGTTCAGTTAATATGAGAGAAAGCTTAGTAAGCAAACTTCATAAATAGATAAAACTTGTAATAATTGCTTTGGATCAAAATAATTAATCTTGACCCATCATCTTTAAACAGAAAGTAGGCACAAATGAAGTATAAAAGCAACAACATACTTGAATCTTTCATGCTGCATTTGCACTTACATTGCTCCACCTAATAAAGGGTCGTGCTCCATTATTTTGACCAGAAATATTTGTTGCAGGTTTTTTCAAATTTTGTAAATAAGCATGAGCAAAATAAAATACGGCAGGGGGGAGGGGGCTAAGGGCATATTGATTGCAATAAAGGAGGAATTATACAACATCTCTTGCACTGTGACAATCGCAAAAACATTATACAGTAGAACCTCTATCCATCCTTTTTTTGTTGAGGTGCATGAAAAAAAAACTATGAAAGCACTAAAACGATGAATGCAGGTTGTCAAAACACGAAGAAAACAATGTTTATAAATTAATACACACAATGTACACAGTACACTATTAATAAAAACAAATTTGTTACTTTCCAAACTGTCAAAGAAATAAATCAATGTTACAAAACATTAAGTAAAATTTATTTTTAAAAATGTGTAATTTTATATCAGGTTTTTCATTCATTTTATCAATTAAACAGGAATTTTTCCAGATTTACAACATTTTTCTGATCCTTTTCTGTAATATATAAAAGTTTGTACATTTTCAAATGCCATAATTACGCTTACGTCATCGGTATGAAAATTAAACTCTGTTTCTTCACTATTATTTTCAGTTTCTGAAATCACATATTTCTTCTATGCTTTTGAATACCACATGTCGTCTTGATTAATGCAAATATCACTAAATTCTGTACCCGACGCATCCTCTGCCTCTTCTACATGCAACCACTCTTCATCTGTATTATCATCATCATCATTTTCTTGCTCTTCTGTTTGATATTTTTCATAATTTTTTCGCATGTAACCGCATTTCACGAAACAATTTTCTGGATTACTGAAGAGGCTACATCCTGCCATGTTGAAATTACAAAATGAATAGATGATCCAGAGACATGGCATCGCAATTTTAATCCTCCATATATATATATATGGGGAAAAGAGTTTTTAGGATGAAAGAAGCAATTCCAATTTGCATGCCATATGGAACTGCTTGAAAGTCAGAGGAAAATTTCTACAAGGTCAGGAGAAAAAATTTATAACGATGAATGCAGGAAAATGACTTTTTGAAGCATGATACATGCGGGTTTCGTTAACATTATTTAAATATATTTCTGCAGGGACCATAGAAATAAAACGATCAATGCAGGAATGATAGATCAGGATTTCACTGTAATATCAGATCAATTTCAATGCATAAAAAAAAACCTCTAATCTTTGATTTTCTGTCAACTAATCGAAACAGTTTATGTATACTACAGTCAAACCTCATTAATGCAAATCTGAAGGAGGATAAAAAATTTGTTCATGCTATCAGTAACTAACCTTAATATAACTAAAATAATCTTCATTTTGACAAGGATTGTGGAAGCAGTTCACATTAATGAGGTTAGACTGTATAACTTTTTGATTGTATGAAGAGCAAGTTACTAATGAAAACTATTTTTCCAAAAATAAGTTTTCAAACAGATTTTTTTTTTTTTTTTAACAAAAAAAAAATATAACTTTTCCCTTTAAAAAAAAAAACAAAAAAAAAAACAGTTAACTTTCTGTCTAAATAAGTCAGGAGAAAAAAAAAAAAAAAAAAAAAGCATGAAATATACTTTTAATGAAAATTTCAGTTAAAAATAATAACGAATCAAAGTCAGAGACCCTCATTGCCAACAGCTGAATCCCACATTAATGTATAAGGAAAAATGTTAAAAGTATTAATGATTTTTTTTTAATTCTATTTTCATTATTAAAATATATAGAATATTTAAATTTGCCTTTGTTTTTCTGAAAATTATTTCTTGAATTTTTAATATTTCCTTTTGAAGCTATAAATTAGAAAAAAAAAAAAAAAAATGAACAAAGTGCCTTTTTGCAGTTTATTACTTCAAAATGAAATATTTAAAAAAGTGTTTTTGGAAAACAAGAACAAATTTCACAATTGTAAATTTTAAATACAGAATAAAAAAAAAAAAAAAAAAAATCTCATCACAATTTTTTCCATAGAATAACATGGGGTTTGGCAACCAATAGTAGAGAAGTTGTACAAGATAATTAATAAGGTATGGCTCGGATCATGTAAGGGTTAATTCCATTAAAATTCTTCTGATTTTGATTTATCTTTGCTTTTTTTAACTTGCTCTATTTTTAACAGTTGATAATACTGGATGATAGATATAATTCTCTATTAAAAAAAAAAAAAAAAATAATAATAATAATAATAATAATAATCTGGAGGTTATTTTTTTTACTTTAATTGTAACACCTACTATGAGATTTTTCAAGTTCAATTCAATTTTAGATATTTTAAGCAAGTAAAGAAATATTGAATTGTTTCAACAGGATCTCCAGTTGCAAGTTATGACATCATTCATTTTATCTATTAGACTTCCTTAAATTTTATTCAAAATTGAGCTCTTTATTTATTTAGACAATTTATTGTATTTCCTGTTGCTTGCATAAAGAGTGATTTAAAACAACAAAATTGTGTGTGTTTTTATACATAAGGTTTTCTCTAAAATTTTTTTAAATGCCAATTTTGTGATTAAAGGTATTTCTTAAAATGTTTTGCCCCCCCCCCTTTTTTTTTAAATTATTATTATTATTTGATCGAATATTTAATGAAGATTATGACAAAATTCTGACTTTCCACGTCACTCTTAAAACCAGAGACCATAAAGTGACTTAAATCAGAATTGTTGCCTGACTTTGAAAAGCATTGCTGTATTATTATTTATCAAAAGAATATTTTGAAAAACAGATACAAGTACAGTAGTGCATTAATTTATCAAATTATTTTTTAGGCTTTGAAAATTTTTCGGAGAAACATAGTGGAAAATGTTTCACCCCAAATCACTAGTTGAGTTATAGAATTTTCCAGAATGATTAACACATTCGCTGCCGATCTCATGCCAGTATGTGATGTGAAATGTTTCAAATGTCAGTCCCATGAGATCGGCAGCGAATGTGCTTGTTTCTAGTGCAGAACTAACTCAAAATTTCTATAAACTACTAACAAAATTCTCAGTGAATTCAACTTCTATTCAGACTTTGTGTAATGCAGGAGAATTTTTGAAGTATATATGTTCATTTGATAATGAAGAGTTTAACAAATCTAACTACAATATGTGAACAGAAGTAAATAACTCAAATTTAAGCAAAATAACATATTATATTATAGCGCGTGAATTCTATCTAAATACATGAATGAAGGTGGTTGGCTTCTGTTCGCAGACCATCACATAATTTGATATCAAATTAGCATTATGCACTAAAAGATTGTGGATGTAATTGTGTCATAATATAATATGTTAATTTACTTGAAATTTAAGTGAACATTAATAATTGCTGTAAAATGAATAAAATTAAATATAGGAATGGGAATTTTATTTTAATGAGTAAAGTATTGGTAAATAGATAACTATAATTTATTTAAATAAGCTGCAGTTTAAAAATGAAGTTTTATTTATAGTAAGAGAAGGATTTACTGATCATCCAAAGTGTTAAGGGTTAGGATAGGGATGTTTACCTGAATAACGAGTATTTGATGCTGCTATGAATGATGACCATGTTTGATGCACCTAGCATAGAGGACGATTCTAAAGGCTTGGAAGGGTATCAAATTGACTGACAGGTTGTTTTTGTTAATCATACAGTCATTCTGCCTTCCCTATCACTTATTTTCTCTCAACCACAAGAGAAAATATACAAAAAATATTACCCCTGTTTTAACATTGTACTCATTGAGTCATCATGTGCAAAGATTCTTCTAATGTCACAAAAAACATGGTCAAAGCTATAAATATGAATTAAACTACTTAATTTCACAAATGTTATTTAGTTTGCTAATAATGAATGTTGCATAATGGGATAGTTGAGTTCTAATAAAATGATAGAAAAATATGCTACCATCTGTTAATGTAAATTTTAGAATTATTAACTCGGAATGTTTCTTCTAAAACTACATATGGGATAAAAGTTCTTATATATTTGAAAAGATTTCTTTTACCATTGAATAAATTCCCTTAGTGATTATTTTTCTATGATTTTCTTAAGGAAAGAAGATTTTATTTTATGAGCCCAAACCTAAAAATTTCTTTTATGATGATGAGTTTTAATTGGAAAATTCAAGTAATGTAAAATCAAGTAAAATATAAAAATCTTAAGAGAAGATGTAATTTTACTTAAAGGTAAAATTATCGAATTTTTCTTGAAAAATAGTTACAAAATTGTACAAGGAATCAAATTTTAAAAATATGAAAATTCCTTTAAAAAGAATCAAGTTTTACTTGTTAGAAATGGTAACAGATGCATCCTATGACGTTAATATCTTAATTCTTATAAGAAATATTACTTTGAAATACTACTAATAGTATAAAATTATTAAAGAATTTTTACATACATTAGAGTGAATATTTTTTTGTTGAAAATCAGTTGCATGCCAAGTGATATTATAAATTGCAAAATCAAAATTAAGAATGAGTTACTCCCTCACAAAATACACTTTCACTTAACCAAATCTTCTTTTTCAAATACTGTTTAAAAAAAAAAAAAAAGATTTCCTTAAGTCACTCTTGTGGATTGCTGAATAACAAATCTAAAGAAATTGGAAAAAATTGTTCTATTCCTAACATAAAATTGTAATCAATAATTGTATTTATTTCAACAGTCATCCAACAATAAAGTTTTACTGTGTGTTCTCTCGATGGAGTTATTGAAGCCTTTCAAATTGGATGTTAACTCAGCAGCATAGATATATATTCTTTATTTAGATAATTCAACTCATAACAAAAACTGAATTTCCATATTTTATCAATTCATTTATATTGCATATCCACACCACAAAGAATATTTCTGGTGTGGATAAAAAAAATAAAGGGTCAGGGATTTTATTTTGTAGAAAGTAACTTAAATATTGTGAAAGTATAAAAGTAATATTACACAAAGTTTTTTAAAGAATAAACTTATGTATTCTAGTAAACTCAAAATGTAAATAAAAAATATAATTTTATTAAAATGTTAATTTTTGAGAGTAAAAATAATAATTATCCAATTAATTAAGCAAAAAATGTGTAAAATATGACAAATAACAATACAATTTACATATTTTCAGAGAATACTTTGGAGTTTCAATGAAAAAAAAAAACTAGTCTCATCTATTTTCAGTTTTATTATATATGTGAAAAGATAACATTAAAAACAAATAGCATAATAGGAAGGTATAATTCATAAATGTGTTTTAAAGGTTTCCATATTGCTTTAGAAAATCTTTTGGATGCCAAATTTTCAATCCAGTACCGTAGTTTTTGTTTACATTGCGAATATGCAAACAACTTTTTTTACATCGAATTGCAATATTTTACTGTATTAATTGCTAACATATGTCTTAAGATTTTTGTAACAGATTACACATTTAGACTGCCGATTCAGAAAATAACTTCATTGAGCTTGGTTGAGGTATTTTAAATTTTTAACACGATAATTAAAAATACATATCCACTGTTTACAACACTGCATGATAGACAGGGCCCGATTAAACTTTGAAGCTAGGGGAAGCTCAGCATCATTTCGGGGCCCCCTTTCATTTCGGAAAATCTTGTTTACCTGTTACATATTGTAATATAAAAATGCTATAGACCAAAAAATAGTGCGTGTTTATTATTATTATTTTTTCCATACATCTGGGTGGTTTCTACACAGAACATTAAAAATCATACAACTTTTTAAGAACCTTCAGATTTTTGAGGTTAAATAATAGATTTTTTCCGAAATATAGTGAGTGTTTTGTCTTGTTTTAGGTAACCTTTTTCAGAAAAAATTCAATCTCAGTGTGAAAATATAAAACAAAAAATTCAAGACCATGTTTTTAATCCTTATGGGGCCCCCTCTTAAATTTTAGAGGGGAAGCTTGTGCTTCCTGAACCTTTTGGATAATCAGGCCCTGATGATAGACATATTTAACTCATGGAAATTAATCGATGCTAGAACAAAATCAATAAAATCTCATGAATTGCACTCAAGTACCTGTTAATAACTATTATTTATGGTTAATATGAATCAACATTTTAAATATTTACTAAAAAATGATTTTCAATTTAATCACTTAACGCATGTGTGTCAACGGGACTTTAAATAGACATCCGACACAATAACTTAGACCTTTGTCCACCAGAGGGCGTATTCGAGCTCTAGAGTTGCGAATTAGGAAGCATACATTAGTTTGAAAAAAATTTCCTTTGAAAAACTTGTATTAAATTAAAAGGTAAGGAATAAAAACTTTGTGTTTACGTTCATAAGTACATACAAGTCAGAATAACAATTGTTTTCAAAAATATATACTTCCAAACAAAGCCAGGATTTTTTCAGTTGTAAAAATTAAATTAATTGAAATTTTTTTATCTAAAAACTCCCAGGGTTTCCAAAAGTTTAATATCATCATTTCAAACAATTGAACTTGTAAACAAACAACGTAATACTTCTAAGTTTAAATCCTCCTTATGTATATAAAAAGAAAACGAAATATTATATCTCTTTCATAAAAAGAGAAAAATATCTCAATCTTTTAAATATTAAAAATAAATAATACACTTTTATTTTATTTTACGATGAAAAAATTCCAAGTTTGTTTACATAAAAAGTAATAAATTTTATAGCATCCAAACAAAACGAAAACATATTTCGCTTTCTTTTTAACATAACCTATCACTATTATTTATAATAAAATACGTCTCGTAAAACAATTGAATGCAAAAATTTATTTCTCTCACCTTTATCGAATTATAATCATTATAATCCATGATGCTTCTGCTCGTCGTCGTCGTCGCCATGTTGTTTACTTTCCTTTCCTTTCAACATCGACAAGCTTGTCACTAACAAAGATTCTCGCGACAATTTCTTGTCACTTTCGACAAGGAAAAAGGTGAGAAGTTGTCGATGCGATGTGAATAAACTACCGATATGGCTCCTCCCATCGACAGTGACGTCAAAAAGACGTTCTTGTCACCAAGCGACAGTTGTCGATTGGAATATGCTAGGGCCCTTAGTAAATTTTAC
>CAWVNO010001307.1:0-11545 GCA_963930645.1 Salticus scenicus
TTGGCGAAAAATGTCCTATCTACTTCAGCATCAAAATTATAAAAAATTGTCAATAATTATCAATAAGAAAATACCTTTAATATATTGCTGAATTAGCGTTTATGCCAAGCGTGTTTCATCCGCATACTAAAGGAAAAAAAAAAAAAAAAATCTGAAGTTGAGGTATATAAAAAAAATGCTGTGAAATAAAATTCAGAAGAAATATGTTAGATTTGTAATATTACTATTTTATTTTAAAATTATAATGTGTCATTTTCTCATCGACCAATTTCTTATTCCTAATTTCTTATTTTTCGCGTGTAAGCATATTTCATTTTATGCTGAAAACAATAAATAAATACATCTCGTAAACTTTTTTTGGTAACAATTAAAAATTTAAATGGCTTATATTAAGTCAATATAAGTCAATAAGTTTATTATTTTCATATTTTAATTAATTTTGAAGATTTTTTCAATTTTTTTTTTTTTCCTAAACCATCCCTGACCTATAAGGAAAAAAACAAAAAAAGAATGATCGAAATCGGTCAAGCCGTTTACGATTTTATAAATAACATACAGACAAACATTCATTTTTATATATATAGATTAATTCAATCCATAAAGAGCACGTTAATCGTGATTGAAAAAAATTATAAAGGAAATGCTAATTCCATAGTTGTACAGTATTGAAATAGGATGAGGTAAATGATTTTGTTTTTGAATATTACTTGTTTTACCACACTCAATATTAAGTGGGAGCTTGAAAAGTAAAAAACTTCTAATAATGACCTACGTGAGAGACTAACCCATAGAAAATTGTGCTATACACTAAACCACTGCAAAATCATAGTTTCTAAAATAATCATCTTTCTATTCTAAGAAAAAAGAAATTGCTGCCGCTTCCGTTCTGTAACATAACGTATATATTTTTGAGAACGAGAAAAAATAAAATAAAAATTATACAGACACGACATTATTTCATTATTTAAAACATGAAAATCTGACATTGACAGATTTTAATTTAGTGCCAGAGGCCTACTGCTAAACTTGTTAATATCGACAAATTCTTCTTTACTTAATTCGTGACGATCTAAATTCCATGATAAAGTTTTCATTAAATCAAACCAATGTGTTTCAGCTGCAGATACAGTAACAAATAACGTTGGAAGTCCAAACTGTCTTATAGCCGCAAAACAACGTTTTTTCTCTTTTTCCCAATGAGGGGGAGGTGTGCCTTGGGGGGGACTCATGTCAAAGGTGTACCTTGGGGGGGGACTCATGTCAAAGTTGGGCCTTGGGGGGACTCATGTCAAAGTTGGGCCTGGGGGGGGGGGACTCATGTCAAAGTTGGGTCTTGGGGGGACTCATGTCAAAGTTGTACCTTGGGGGGGACTCATGTCAAAGTTGTACCTTGGGGGGGACTCATGTCAAAGTTGTACCTTGGGGGGGACTCATGTCAAAGTTGGGCCTGGGGAGGGACTCATGTCAAAGTTGTGCCTTGGGGGGACTTCATTCAATAAATCCCCGTTCAATAAACCGACTGAAATAGGCCCTTAGCACTATTAAGAGTGTATTATAAAAATTCGACAACGCTGTACCGACTGAAATAGGGGTACCTTGGGGGGGACTCATGTCAAAGTTGGGCCTTGGGGGGGGACACATGTCAAAGTTGGGCCTTGGGGGGGTCTTCATTCAATAAATCCCCATTCAATAAACCGACTGAAATAGGCCTCTAGCACTAATTAAGAGTGACGTATAAAAATTCGACAACGCTGTACCGACTGAAATAGGGGTACCTTGGGGGAGACTCATGTCAAAGTTGGGCCTTGGGGGGACTTCATTCAATAAATCCCCATTCAATAAACCGACTGAAATAGGCCTCTAGCACTAATTAAGAGTGTATTATAAAAATTCGACAACGGTACCGACTGAAATAGGCCTCTAGCACTAAAAAAAAAAAAAAAAAAGAACCATGAAAAGGCTTAGTATATGATTACGGATCTGTACAATTAAAATTATTTCATATATATATATATGTGTGTGTGTGTGTGTGCGTGTGTATGATTAAAAAAAATATATCACTAAAACTATGTGCAACAAATCCAAAATTCAAATAAATAAAACAGAAATAACGAGAAGGAGGAGCACAGGCAACGCCCTCTCTACACAAGGCCGCGGCGCTAATCTCTGATGTCACGAACATGAGGCTGTTGCTGATGAAATTAAAACTACTGACTTTGTGTATTATTGCGGTGAAATCTCCACACAGAAGAACGGGATTTTTAGTTTTAGTTAAAGACATCTTTTAAAACTGACTAAAGAAAAAAGCGAATTTTTTTTTAAAATGTGTTTTAAATACTACCCTAACGATATATATGTATGTGTGAGAGTGACAAAATTTATAAACTTCCTTTTATATATATTATAAGCAATTTTTATAATTTAGCAACTTTTATACTTAGAAAGAAATTTAAGATTAAATAAATAGTTTTAATATTATTATAATATTACTTTAAATAAAAGAAATAAGTTGCACAAAATCTATGACTTTATTGAAAAACAATTTCTTTAAATAAAATTTTAATTTTCTTTTCCAGTTTTATCTTTCTTTATCGTTAATTACATAATTAATTATTTAAATTATTCTGTGCTGTTGAAATTTTCAGCCACTGTTACACATAAAGTTTAAAATCCCTTAAATTGTTTTTTAATAATATAATCTGCTCATTTTTATAAATAATATCATTGTAACAAAATACCATAATTATTCATTTTACATGAGTATAGTATAATGAAATCCCCCCCCCCTTTTTTTTCTAGCTGATTAATACTAAACAAAAGTTGTAAGCAATCACATGTATTATCCTTTGGACTGTAAAGGGAACTGTGACTGAATAATAACAATTTTTGCTGGTACAAAAATAAAAATGTTTTCTTGGGAGATTTATTTATTTACTCTATTACTATTAATATTATTTTAAAAATACCTTTAAAATTTTAAACATAATTTCTATTTAAATATTAAAATTAAAACAACAATGTTTCTATTCTGCTAAAATTAAAACATGTATAAAATTATGTGTTTGAATTCTGCTACAATTAAGACAGCTATTATCTTATTTTTTAAATTAGTTATCACTGTGAGAGACTCTGAATTTTAAACTGTGGCTGAATAAAAAAAAAAAAAATAATAATAATAATATTGAACATAATTTTCCACTAAAGTGTAAAACTACAATTCTGATAAAATAAAGTAAAACTTGCCTTTGGATGCTACCTAAAACTGGATTCAAGAAAAAATATGTATATGTTTAAAAGAAAAAAAAAAAAAAAAAACTAATAATTGTAAAAATTAAGGAGTCAACAACACATTGCAATATATATGTATATATATACCTAAATTGTTATCAGTCACCAGAAAGATATATGGAAAAATAAATAAATAAATAATAAAATGTAGAGTTATTTTTTGAAACACCAATTTCCAAGATCTAACACTGACCTATCCAATCACGATGACTCAATTTTCCTGTAATAACTACGTAATATATGAGAAAGGATATCTAAAATGGATTTATGTAACAATTTTCAAGAAAATCGTTAGAGCCGTTTTTGAGATACCAACTTTTACCAAAACTTGGCATACACAATTATTGACCCGGAAAACAATGGTTACATATAAAAGGATATTTAAAAGGGAGTTAATACGGCGAGTTTGAAAAAAAAAATCGTACAGCCGTTTTAAAAGAAACGCACTTACCAAACCTGAAATTGAGCTATCTATACAGGACTCCTATCAATTTTCTTGACCTAACCAATTGTATCATGCGAAATTATATCTAATAGAATGTTTATATAGCAACTTTGAAGAAAATCGGTAGAGCCGTTTTTCGAGATACGGACTTACGGTTCCACTTCCGGTTTTCCAATTTTCACCAAAATTTGGGAAAATTCATCTGTACACCAGACCTGTCTCAATTATGAAGTTTTGTCGTTTTATCTTTAATAGTTTCGGAGATATGAAAGCCAGAAGATTCCGCACATACACACACACAGACCAATTGCCAAAAACTACATTTTTGGACTCAGGAGAGCTTAAAACATGTAAATCGGGTGAAAACTCGATATTGAATTTTTGGACCGAATACAATACTTTCATTACCTACGGTAGTCGGGTAACTACTGAAGTAAAAAGGCGAAGAATGAATTTATAAAGTTTGTAAAATATCTTAATTAATCAATACAATTTAATGTGCAAAGCAATAAGAATCTGAATAAAACGTCTCACTATAATGTTTTTCAAAATAAAATTATATTTGTGATAGAATAAATGTAATTACAATAATCATAATATCATTAAAATTAAGTTAAACATATTTATTTAGGAATTAACGTCGCATTACTTCTGCTTCGAAATTACTTAAATACTGCACTTTCATGTGCAATGCAATATAAAAATTAAACATCTAACTATACTCTTTCTGTTGTATTTCAAGTAATATTTTACAACAAAGGATGCAATCAATTATGAAATAGTATTCATTAATAACATTCATTCAAGCTGCTGCAAAACCAAAACTAATATTTCATAAAAACTGAAATATATTTTTAAAAAAATTGGCTACCACAAATTGTTTTTTATTACTTATGCTCACTAATTAATTTTTAATAAAATTTTAGCAAAAAAGAATTGTCTTTTAGTACATATATTTGCTAATTAATTTTTAATAATTAGTATAATCATATTGTAAACTATTTATGTATTATTCAGACTTAAAGAAAAAAAAAATTATCTTAATTTAAAAAAAGAGATAGGTAGCCATTACATATGTAAAGCAATGATAATATGAATAAAACTTTTGATCTTAATGTTTTTCAAATAACATTTTATATATTTGTGATGGAATATATATAATTTGAATGGAATTATATTAATTTTATGAATGATAATAGCAATAATAAATAATAAATTATCCCGTATCACTTTTTTAGAGATAATTTATAATAAAATATATTTACATTTCTATTAACTTCGCATTATTTCTAAAAATCTGACATAAATGAAATGAATATTAAAGTTTTTAAAATCTTTTAATTAAATAATGCATTTTCACATGCAGAGCAATGAGAATCTGAATAAGATTTCACATTCTAATGTTTTTGAAGTATTGCATATTTGTGATAGTATAAACGTAATTAGAATTATATATAATTCTATTTAAGGAAACATTTATATAGGTAGCAAGACATTGCATTACTTCTATTTAAAAAAGAAAAAAGTTTTAAAAGATAATTATCGAAACATTCTTAAATATTTTAGCAGTCAAAAATCATTTTTTTTTTTTTTATTAGTTATGTTTGTTAATTAATTTTTAATAAATAATAAAATCCCATGAAGAAAATATTTTCACATTCATTACGGAAATTTCTTTGAATTTTTTCAAGATCTGATTATCAATAGATAAATTCTTAAGTGTTTTTAAAACTGTTCTGTGTATGTTTTAATATAATTATTACAATGTACGGTAAGTCACTTAAATGTTTAATTTTTTTTCTATGCAAAAATAATGATTTAAGAAATATTGTTAAACAAAAGAAATAAAATTATCTAACCTTAGTATATTGTGTACGACTTCTTTTTAATTAAGGCCGATAGCTATTTTGTCATCTCCTGTTTATCTTTCGTGAAGGAAAACCAACTGCATTTCTTTTCTTAAATATCATATACATAATGCTTTTACAACCAGGAATGAAACACTTATAAACCATTTTTCAAAGGAAGATTGGTACACCTTATAACAATCATTAGACAATAAATACTTTTAAGAAGACAAATCAAATCAAATAACATATCACCGCACTTTTTAAACTCTACTACTTATAGTGTGGCTTTGCGGGAAACGGGAAGGCAGGTGGTTGGCTAGGTTTCTTCAGCCTGATTTTGCTGACGTCACTGCATTTAAAGGTCCCGCCGCCGCGGCCTGTCTGGAGAATGCGTTGGCACAGGCCACCACGGGTTAAGATGGGTGGAGCAGGTTAGACCAATATACAGTCCGTTAAGAAATTGTAAGACCACTTTAATTTTGTAAATTGTAAGAAAAATAAAGATTCTAATCATAATTTAAATACATAAAATAACACATTGCTGTATATTTTTATAATGAATTTGCACTAACCTGCTATAATAAATACTACAATAAATCTTTAATTAAAATATACACTAGAAATGAGTGAAAAAAAAAAAAAAAAAAAAAAACTGTTAACAAAATATAAGCCCACTTGTTAAATAAAGAAAATAGTATAAAAAATTAATATGATATTGGTCATCCGTTTTTCCTGATGACCTCAAACATTCTACTTTTCATTGAAATAACCAGGTGTTACGATCAGTTTTAGAAATATTACAATGGCTTCTTATAGTTCATTGGAAGATGAAAATTGTTTATTATTAGCATAAACTTTGCGAGATAATATACCCCATAGGTTTTCCATGGGGTGCAAGTCTGGATATCGATTTGGCCATGGCAAAACATTATTTTTTTCTATTTTAAACCACTCCTGTGTGGATTTAGATGTATGATAAGCAGCATTGTTCTGTTGAAAAATCCAGTTAGCACCACCTAATAAACGTCCAAACGGTATCATATGATCATATAGCATAGACTGATATTGTGTAGAGTTCATATGACCCGAAATCCGCTGTAAATCACACAACCCCTCATAACTGAAAGCTCCCCAAATCATTAAGGCCAGTATCCACTTGAGCTCAAGATCAACGCTCAAAACGTCATTAATCACGCTTCCGACACAAAGAGCCAAATGTCTTGTCATCAGTTGTAGCCCTTTTTTTATCAGATTGCGCAGTTACCTCAAAGGAAAGCATGCAAAATTGACAAAGAAATCTACTCCCGGCCCCACAATTATCTCAGCAGGGGGTTAGAACCAGCCCCGTTCGAGGGCTTTGAGCTGGGGTGAGCTGGGCTGGCCACATCAAAGGATTCTGAATAGAAGCCGCCGATTGAGCTATAGTGGAAATCGGACTTTACTGATCCTCCACCCGTTTGTCGACTGAAGCATTATTTTGTTTCCTTCCTCAAGTCATGCTAATACTGTTTGTAACCATCGGGACCATCAAGGTTAAATTTCTTTTCATCAGAAAATATAATTTGTTTCCACTCATCATTCCATGACATGACATTTTTAGCCCATTTAAGTATTTCTTCTCGATGTTATTTCAATAACTTTGGTTTTTTCTTCAATTTCATAAATTTCGTTTTAATATTTAATTTAAGACTCTTCCAGACTGTTACATGTGAAGTTTTCTTGCTGAAACGTTCCGAAATTTCACGAGCTTAAAGACCTTTTTTAGTTGACAGTCGAAAAATTTGTCTATTATCGCGTGCTGTCAAAATATTTTTTCTACCAGATCGTTTTATTTTGTTTGAATAATCTTTTCTAATTATGGCATTATGAATGGCAGTTTTAGAAAGGTTCATTAACCTCGCAATACCTCTTTCAGATTTATAAAATAACCCTTATAAAATAAAAATTTTCTCACTTCGCACTCCGATAATTCTTTACCTCTAGGCATCGTCAAATTAATTGTAGATATCACATTCAAAACCTAACACTTTGCTTCTTAGGTAATGCTTTTACGAAATACTGACGCATGCGCTTTATATTGAGTTTGACGTCATGTATAATATGCTAATTTTCTCAGGTGGTCTTATAATTTCTTAACAGTCGCAGTCTTTAATTTTTAGAAAAATGAATAAGTTTTAATGAAATTTAATTTAATTTTAACAGTTGGAATTAGTATAGGATGCGTTTTCCTATCTATTTTAAATACGCAACTAAAAATTTGCATATTATGCTCGCTTCTTCAGAAATGCACCAATACGCTTGTGGTCTTATAATTTCTTAACGCACTGTATTTCATTTTATGTTATAAAAAAAACTACTAACTCCTAATTATTTTTTGGCAACATTTAAAAATTTTAAATGGCTAATTTTAAAGCTATTATGAATGCAGTGCCAGAATTCGTATTTAATTCTTAAATGATTCAATAATTCTAATTTTTTTTAGAAAAACGTCGGTTAATTTCATGTTTTCTATCTATAATAAGTAGTTTACACTATAAATCGTACAGCTTTCATTGGACAGGTTTCGAGAACAGTGAAATACAAATCGTACAGCTTTCATTGGACAGGTTTCGAGAACAGTGAAATACAAATCGTACAGCTTTCATTGGACAGTGAAATATACATACATACATGCAAATCTTGCTTGCTTAATAGTATAATATTCGTAAATTTACTTCCCTTAGGCGTTCCACAATATTTTTTACAGTTATCTGAGTCAATTTAGATTAAACAAGAGAAATGTTTTGCATGTTGTCTGTGGTGGTCCATATACCTATGCAATGACGAAAGTTAGTGTAGCTTCATTCCCGAGACCTATAACTAATAGTATTGCATGTTTAGTTATAGCAATAACTATAATTTGTACGAATTATTTTATTCCTTTCCTGTTTTTAATAGAATGTTCAATAATGTTAAAAGTGCAATTGAATCGTGTGATAGGCAGACCCTTTTCAGTAGGTATTAACGACTCGCATTATTCATTTTGTTTTAATTCAAGTGGATTTCCAGGATTTAGAATGAGGGTGAAAATAGGGTACATAGAGGTCGAAGAACAGATTATTTAAAAATAATTTACATTGAATAATTTCAAGATTCGGGGTATCGAAAAATTCCAGGTTTTTTTCGAATTTAAAATCAGTGGGTATCCTAAATTGTAAAATTTTGTCCTCGAAATAGATTATAAAAAGAAAAGTTTTGTTAAAATGCATTTTTTTTTTTTTACATTTTATTCTTCTATTTTTCAGAGTGATCTTTTTGACTCTCCTTCAAAATTATTTGCATGGACTCGACGACGTAAATCCTATATCGGGTCACTAGCGGACGTCCACTGTCCGCCTTCTGTATCTTTCATAAATACACGGCCTAAGTGGACACTTTTAGGAGTGAAAAGTGACATTTACCCATGATCCAGTGGTTGCACCTGTCTATCCTGTGTGTGGTAGTGCCGTTTCTGCTTCGAGGATATAGTGCTCATCCAGACATCTATCACGTCCGTCCAAGTAAGTGCAAATAGATTTCTTTCTTCGTTGTCACATATGTTTTTTTTTTTTCTCTCAGACTTATATTTAAGAAGTTTTAGAGATTGTTAATTTAATTGTCGTCTATTTTTTTTTTCCTGCTAACTCAAATTACCTATTCAAACGCCACTGCTATTAAATTAGGGTTAGGTCGTCCTCTATGATAATGCTGGAGATCCTTTTTAGATGTCCATAAGTAAATGGAATCGTTTACCCATTTGTCGACTGAAGCATTCTTTTGGTTCCTTCTTCAAGTCATGCCAATAGTGTTTGTAACCATGGGGACCATCAAGGTTAAATTTGTTTGCATCAGAAAATATAATTTGTTTCCACTCGTCATTCCATGATATCGAGCCATCTTCTCTATCATTTAAAACAATATAGACGGCGCTGTCGCCATTGGCAAAATATCTAATGATATTTTGCTAATTCATAAAGTGAAGTGAAAACATTTTAATTTCAGTAGTCTGTGAGGAGCAGCAGTCAGAGACCGTAGTAGTACGATGTCGCGGAACATACATCTGTGGCCGGACTGATGTATCGTCCATTTAGTTCTATTCTGTTCTTTTATTGCGAAAAAGATGTAAATATGTACATAGAAATTTATATAGTTATTGTAATTGTGCTTCATTTCAATTAAAGTATTAAGTAAAGGGATTCCAGATGTCGTTCTTCAATGTTCTATCGTGGAATTCTATTATAACAGGATATATTTTCAAACGTATACTGCATTTGCAATATACTACATTATACCTTCTAATCAGTTTTTGATTTCGAAGAAATTATTATTCATTTATAATTATTTATTGTGTTATTTTTTCTCTATACATACGTAGGTCATATCAAAAGCAGTTTCGATTAAAAATTTTTTGATTTCGAAAAAAAAAACCAATATTTTCTCTCTCTCTCTCTTTTTTATTTGAACAAATCTATTTCACTTGGTCTAAAACCCTTAGATTAGTTTACCAGAATCCTTAATTTTACCCTTTTTACTTCCATTACCCTACTACCGTAGGTAATGGAAGTATTGTATTCGGTCTGAAAATTCGATATCGGGTTTTCACCTGATTTACACGTTTTAAGGTCCCCTGAGTCCAAAAAAGTGGTTTTTGGCAATTGGTCAGTGTGTATGTATGTGTGTGTGTGTATGTATGTATGTATGTATGTGGAGAATCTTCTGGCTATTATAGCTCAGAAACTAATAAAGATAGAGCTACGAAACTTTAGAATTGAAATACGTCTGGTCTACAGATGAAATTTCCAAATTTTGGTGAAAATTGAAAAACCGGAAGTGGGACATCGGAAACTGGAAGTTGGACCGTAAGTCCGTATCTCAAAAACGGCTCTAACGATTTTCTTCAAACTTGCTATATAAACACTCTATTAAATGTCCTTTCGAATGATATAGTTGGTTAGTTCAAGAAAATTGATAGGCGTCCTGTATAAATAGCTCAATTTCAGGCCTCCCAAGGGCGTTCCTTTAAAAACGGTTGTACGGATTTTTTTCAAACTCGCCATTTTAACTCACTTTTAAATATGCTTTTGTATGTAATTATTGTTTTCCTGTCAATAATTGAGTTTAACCGGAAATGGGACATCGGAAACCGGAAGTGGGACCGTAAGTCCGTATCTCAAAAACGGCTCTAACGATTTTCTTCAAATTTGCTATATAAACACTCTATCAGATATCCTTTCGAATGATATAGTTGGTTAGTTCATGAAAATTGATAGGCGTCCTGTATAAATAGCTCAATTTCAGGCCTCGCAAAGGCGTTCCTTTAAAAACGGTTGTACGGATTTTTTCAAACTCGCCATTTTAACTCACTTTTAAATATGCTTTTGTATGTAATTATTGTTTTCCGGTCAATAATTGATTTTTTGTGAAAGTTGGTATCTCAAAAACGGCTCTAACGATTTTCTTTTTTGGTCACTTTTATGTTTTCTGATCACATTATCTCTCAAAAATGCATATAATACATGTAATAGCGGGTAATGGAAGTCGTGTGGTTGTTTCACACCAGATTTTTTTACTTTCTGAACATACATGTGTAAGGAAAGCATTGTCATCATGTCGAAAATCCGAATTTGAGATTTCGGTCTTCCTTTTTCGGTTTGCTATTTTTTACGGAGATGTGTGCTTATATGTGAGTGAACACAGTAACGTCTAAACGCTTTGTTCGAATGAGTTAAAAGATGGTGCGTATGTTATAGGTCACAGTTGCTCAAACTATATAGATTTTAGTGAATCTAGCACTTTTTTTTTTTTTTTTTTACAGGGACACAATAAAAATTCTTTATCATTATGGCCTATGGGCTCGAATTCTTTAAATTACGATAGTATCTAAAATACCTCATTTGATTGAGCTGAAAATTTATACATATGGTACAGTTCACCTTTGCACCAG